>JAQPZY010000466.1:0-185120 GCA_029931535.1 Margaritifera margaritifera
TGTGGATGTGAGTGTATTGTGTGGTTGTTGAGTGGATTTTAGTGTGAGTGAAGTGTGTTGGGTAGGGTTGAGGATGATGGATGGTTGTTGGTGGGGGAGGGGGAAGGAGGTGGAGGGTTTAGGTGTTGAGTGTTGGGTGAGGTGAGGTGGAGGGGGGTGAGGGGTTGAGGTGAGTGTAGAGGATATGGGGGGTGGGGGGGATAAAAGTGATATGTGGAGAAGGTGGTGGGTTGGGGTAGGGGGGTGGGAGGGGAATGGGGGGGGGTTTTGATGATAATGGTGGTATGTGAAGGGATGGATTTTGTGGGGGAATGTGATGTGTTTTTTTGGGGGGGAAGATATGGGGGTTGGGGTGGGGAGTAGATGGGAATGTGGGGGGGGTTTTGTGATGATGAAGGTGGGGGTGTGAAGGGATGGATTTTGAGGGGAAGGTGATGTGTTTGTTTGGGGTGAGAGTGGGGTTGGGGTATGGAGTATGAGGGAAGGGGGGGGGTTTTTTGATGAGGAAGGGGTGGTGGGTGAAGGGATGGATTTTGTGGGTAAGGTGATGTGTTTTTTGGTGGAAGATATGGGGGTTGGGGTAGGGGAGTGGGAGGGGGAGGGGTGGGGGGTTTTTTGGATGAGGGAAAGGTGGTGGGTGTAGGGATGAATTTTGAGGGGGAGGGTGATGGGTTTTTTTGGGGGGAAGATATGGTTTTTTGGTATGGAGTGGGAGGGAAGGTGGGGGGGGTTTTTGATGAGGAAAGATGGTGTGTGAAGGGATGGATTTTGGGGGGGAAGGTGAGTTGTTGTTTTGGGGGAAGATATGTGGTTGGGGTATGGAGTGGGAGGGGAGTGTGGGGGGGGGGTTTGATGAGGGAGGATTGGTGGGTGAAGGGATGGATATTGGGGGGGGGGGTGAAGTGGTTTTTGTGGGGAAGGTGGTGGGTTGGGGTATGGAGTTTGAGGGGGATGTGAGTGGGTTTTGATGAGATGGGGGATTGGTTGGAGGGGGTGGATTTTGAGGGTTGAGGGGAAGTTTTGGGAGATTTTTGTGTTTGGTATTTGTGGGGATAGGAGTGTTGGGATGGGGTGATTTAGATTTGTATTAGTAAAATAAAAAGAAATAGGTGTTGGGGTGATGTTATGGGGGGGGGGGGGATTTAGGGAGGGGGGAGGAAGAGTAGGTAGTGTGGGGAGGGGGGAAAAGGGATGGTGGGTATTAGGGGTTAAGGTTTGGGGGGTGTTTTTTTGGATGAAGGGGAAGTGTGTGGAGAGATATGGAAAAAGGGAAGGTGTGGGGGGTTTTGTAGTAGTAAGAGAGGGGAAGTGGTATTTGGGTGGGATGAAGTTTGTGGTGTTTGGGGTAGAGGGGGGGGGGGGGGGGGGGGGGGGGTTTTTAGATGGTGGTGGAAGGGAAGAGGAAAAGGGGTAAGGTTGATATTAAGGTGGTTGGGTAGGGGGGAGTTTGGGTTTGGGGGTAATGGGAGGTGAGATGTGGTATGTGTTTGAGTGGGGTGATATAGTTTGGGTTTAGTGGATGAGTGTGTGAGTTGGTGGGGTGTAGGGGGGAATGTGAGTGTGTTATGTGAGTTATTTGTGGGTTGTTAGTGTATTTAGTGTGAGTTTAATTTTTTTGGTAGGGTGAGATGATGTATGGTTGTTGTGGGGGGAGGGGGGAAGGTGGTGGAAGGGTTTAGGTGTTGAGTGTTGTGAGGTGAGGGTTTGGAGGGGGTGAGGGGTTGAGGTGAGTGTAGAATATGGGGGTGGGGGGGATAAAAGTGATATGTGGAGATAGGTTGTTGTTGGGTTGGGGGTGGAGGGGGAAATGGGGGGGGGGGGTTTTAATTATAATGGTGTGTATGTGAATGGATGGAATTTGTGGGTGAATGTGATTTTTTATTTTGGGGGGAAACTGTGGAATAGTGGTTTGTTCTCTCCTGGTCCAATTGTAAAAAGCATCATCATTACCCACTTATCAACGAGTATCATACAATTACGCGATTGTATAGCCTGTCATCAAAAATCTTGTCCTTCAGATAAAGAAATTGATTCTCTATAAGTTTACATTCGACATCTTCCGTTTTAATAACATCGGCTATGATGTAGCCTTGCAGGCAAAATATTGACCCGATCAAATAAAAAAATTATCCACACATTGGTAAGTTTACTTCGATTGTCTTTCTGATGTGGTATAAAACATCGCCCGGTTGAGTAACTGCTACCTAAATCTGGCTGTCAAGTTATGAAAAATGGTGCCGCACATAAAAAATTAACATTCATTTGCGTTCCAGGGTGTTTTTGGAAAAATGCAGTGGCCCGATATAACCTTGGCATGCTCAAATTTTGTCTGAACAATATAATAAATCTGTCCCTCTGAAATTACATTCGGGGGAACGATTTTCTTTTCTAATTGGGGAAAGCATCCTTCAGATGATGTATCCTTCATCACAATTTTGTTGACCGATTGGGGTGAAAAATTATGTCCAGATAAGTTGGTACATGCGAAATCTTTTTCAGATCTAGTTAAAAGCATCGCATTGGCAATGAAGGCTTGTATGCAAAATCTTGTCCGAATCTTCTCCGAAATATGGCTCAGAAAATAGAAGATTACAAATAGGTCAGCTTCTTTAAGTGTCATGTATCAAACTCAAATACAACTACCCGACCCCCCTCCCACGTAGAATGGAGCAGGAACATTTTGGGTGTGTCAGAACCGCTTTTTCTCCTCTACTTACGATAGTGCTTTTTCCCTTGGCATTATTGACAACTTTAACCTGAAATGAGGGTAGAAAAAACTTCCGTTTCCGAGAGATTCTCGCTCTGTCCGCTGCTGAGAGGTGTGAAAGACGACGTACCTCACTTGGCTATGACAAAGGGTCAGGCCGAAGAGAGTAGAAATTGGACTCTTTTTTTTTTTTTTTTTTTTTTTTTAAAAAAACTCAGGATGATTCTTGTCCGCTGGCCCCTTGTTACCTTAAGTCACAACCTGTTAGTACTTTTGGCTAGAATGGGAAATGTGTTCCAGGCTGAGCTCAGTATTACAGATAGATACTAGAGTATCACATATAGGGGTGAAACGATTCATCGATATATCGAAGTATTGATACTTTTGCCATATCGATATGCATATCGATACAAGAGATGAAGAATCGATTCAAAACGATATCTATCCTATATAAGTTACTTTAATCTTCAGCAGTCATGAATAATTATTTGTCGTTTGCCTTCTTATTCTTTAAACTGAGAATCGATAATGTATCGTATCGTAGGCTGTGTATCGTTAATCGTATCGATACGCGGCACAGGTGTATGGTTTCACCCCTATCACATATGCTCCGGATGATGGAAGTTTACGTGTGATTTCTTTTCCAGGTGTGGTTAAAAGCATCACCAGGATGACATAGCCTTGCATGCAAAATATTGTCCAGATCAGATAAAAAAATTGGTCCGCACATTGGAAGTTTATGTTCGACTCCTTTCCAGATGTGGTAAAAGAGCATCATCCGGATGGTATAGCCTTTCATGCAAAATCTTGTCCGGATCAGATAAAGAAATTGATCTGCTATGGGAAGTTTACATTCGACATCTTTCCGGGTGTGGTAAAAAAGCATCGCCTTGATGATGTAGCCTTGCATGCAAAATATTGACCGGATCAGATAAAAAAATTAGTCCGCACATTGGAAGTTTACGTTCGATTTCTTTTCTGGATGTGGTAAAAAAGCATCGCCCGGATGATGTAGACTTGCATCCAAAATCTGGTCTGGATCAGGTAAAAAAATTGGTCCGCACATTAAAAAATTACATTCGATTTCTTTCCGGATGTGGTTAAAAAGCATCGCCCGGATGATATAGCCTTGCATGCCAAATTTTGTCCGGATCGAATAAAAAAATTGGTCCGCACATAGGAAGTTTACATTCGATTTCTTTTCTAGATGTGGTTGAAAGCATCGCTTCAATGATGTATCCTTGCATGCACAATTTTGTGTGGATCCGATTAAAAATATGGTCCGGATGATGGAAGTTTACATGCGAAATCTTTTTCAGATCTAGTTAAAAGCATCGCATTGGCAATGAAGGCTTGTATGCAAAATCTTGTCCGAATCTTCTCCGAAATATGGCTCAGAAAATAGAAGATTACAAATAGGTCAGCTTCTTTAAGTGTCATGTATCAAACTCAAATACAACTACCCGACCCCCCTCCCACGTAGAATGGAGCAGGAACATTTTGGGTGTGTCAGAACCGCTTTTTCTCCTCTACTTACGATAGTGCTTTTTCCCTTGGCATTATTGACAACTTTAACCTGAAATGAGGGTAGAAAAAACTTCCGTTTCCGAGAGATTCTCGCTCTGTCCGCTGCTGAGAGGTGTGAAAGACGACGTACCTCACTTGGCTATGACAAAGGGTCAGGCCGAAGAGAGTAGAAATTGGACTCTTTTTTTTTTTTTTTTTTTTTTTTTAAAAACTCAGGATGATTCTTGTCCGCTGGCCCCTTGTTACCTTAAGTCACAACCTGTTAGTACTTTTGGCTAGAATGGGAAATGTGTTCCAGGCTGAGCTCAGTATTACAGATAGATACTAGAGTATCACATATAGGGGTGAAACGATTCATCGATATATCGAAGTATTGATACTTTTGCCATATCGATATGCATATCGATACAAGAGATGAAGAATCGATTCAAAACGATATCTATCCTATATAAGTTACTTTAATCTTCAGCAGTCATGAATAATTATTTGTCGTTTGCCTTCTTATTCTTTAAACTGAGAATCGATAATGTATCGTATCGTAGGCTGTGTATCGTTAATCGTATCGATACGCGGCACAGGTGTATGGTTTCACCCCTATCACATATGCTCCGGATGATGGAAGTTTACGTGTGATTTCTTTTCCAGGTGTGGTTAAAAGCATCACCAGGATGACATAGCCTTGCATGCAAAATATTGTCCAGATCAGATAAAAAAATTGGTCCGCACATTGGAAGTTTATGTTCGACTCCTTTCCAGATGTGGTAAAAGAGCATCATCCGGATGGTATAGCCTTTCATGCAAAATCTTGTCCGGATCAGATAAAGAAATTGATCTGCTATGGGAAGTTTACATTCGACATCTTTCCGGGTGTGGTAAAAAAGCATCGCCTTGATGATGTAGCCTTGCATGCAAAATATTGACCGGATCAGATAAAAAAATTAGTCCGCACATTGGAAGTTTACGTTCGATTTCTTTTCTGGATGTGGTAAAAAAGCATCGCCCGGATGATGTAGACTTGCATCCAAAATCTGGTCTGGATCAGGTAAAAAAATTGGTCCGCACATTAAAAAATTACATTCGATTTCTTTCCGGATGTGGTTAAAAAGCATCGCCCGGATGATATAGCCTTGCATGCCAAATTTTGTCCGGATCGAATAAAAAAATTGGTCCGCACATAGGAAGTTTACATTCGATTTCTTTTCTAGATGTGGTTGAAAGCATCGCTTCAATGATGTATCCTTGCATGCACAATTTTGTGTGGATCCGATTAAAAATATGGTCCGGATGATGGAAGTTTACATGCGAAATCTTTTTCAGATCTAGTTAAAAGCATCGCATTGGCAATGAAGGCTTGTATGCAAAATCTTGTCCGAATCTTCTCCGAAATATGGCTCAGAAAATAGAAGATTACAAATAGGTCAGCTTCTTTAAGTGTCATGTATCAAACTCAAATACAACTACCCGACCCCCCTCCCACGTAGAATGGAGCAGGAACATTTTGGGTGTGTCAGAACCGCTTTTTCTCCTCTACTTACGATAGTGCTTTTTCCCTTGGCATTATTGACAACTTTAACCTGAAATGAGGGTAGAAAAAACTTCCGTTTCCGAGAGATTCTCGCTCTGTCCGCTGCTGAGAGGTGTGAAAGACGACGTACCTCACTTGGCTATGACAAAGGGTCAGGCCGAAGAGAGTAGAAATTGGACTCTTTTTTTTTTTTTTTTTTTTTTTTAAAAACTCAGGATGATTCTTGTCCGCTGGCCCCTTGTTACCTTAAGTCACAACCTGTTAGTACTTTTGGCTAGAATGGGAAATGTGTTCCAGGCTGAGCTCAGTATTACAGATAGATACTAGAGTATCACATATAGGGGTGAAACGATTCATCGATATATCGAAGTATTGATACTTTTGCCATATCGATATGCATATCGATACAAGAGATGAAGAATCGATTCAAAACGATATCTATCCTATATAAGTTACTTTAATCTTCAGCAGTCATGAATAATTATTTGTCGTTTGCCTTCTTATTCTTTAAACTGAGAATCGATAATGTATCGTATCGTAGGCTGTGTATCGTTAATCGTATCGATACGCGGCACAGGTGTATGGTTTCACCCCTATCACATATGCTCCGGATGATGGAAGTTTACGTGTGATTTCTTTTCCAGGTGTGGTTAAAAGCATCACCAGGATGACATAGCCTTGCATGCAAAATATTGTCCAGATCAGATAAAAAAATTGGTCCGCACATTGGAAGTTTATGTTCGACTCCTTTCCAGATGTGGTAAAAGAGCATCATCCGGATGGTATAGCCTTTCATGCAAAATCTTGTCCGGATCAGATAAAGAAATTGATCTGCTATGGGAAGTTTACATTCGACATCTTTCCGGGTGTGGTAAAAAAGCATCGCCTTGATGATGTAGCCTTGCATGCAAAATATTGACCGGATCAGATAAAAAAATTAGTCCGCACATTGGAAGTTTACGTTCGATTTCTTTTCTGGATGTGGTAAAAAAGCATCGCCCGGATGATGTAGACTTGCATCCAAAATCTGGTCTGGATCAGGTAAAAAAATTGGTCCGCACATTAAAAAATTACATTCGATTTCTTTCCGGATGTGGTTAAAAAGCATCGCCCGGATGATATAGCCTTGCATGCCAAATTTTGTCCGGATCGAATAAAAAAATTGGTCCGCACATAGGAAGTTTACATTCGATTTCTTTTCTAGATGTGGTTGAAAGCATCGCTTCAATGATGTATCCTTGCATGCACAATTTTGTGTGGATCCGATTAAAAATATGGTCCGGATGATGGAAGTTTACATGCGAAATCTTTTTCAGATCTAGTTAAAAGCATCGCATTGGCAATGAAGGCTTGTATGCAAAATCTTGTCCGAATCTTCTCCGAAATATGGCTCAGAAAATAGAAGATTACAAATAGGTCAGCTTCTTTAAGTGTCATGTATCAAACTCAAATACAACTACCCGACCCCCCTCCCACGTAGAATGGAGCAGGAACATTTTGGGTGTGTCAGAACCGCTTTTTCTCCTCTACTTACGATAGTGCTTTTTCCCTTGGCATTATTGACAACTTTAACCTGAAATGAGGGTAGAAAAAACTTCCGTTTCCGAGAGATTCTCGCTCTGTCCGCTGCTGAGAGGTGTGAAAGACGACGTACCTCACTTGGCTATGACAAAGGGTCAGGCCGAAGAGAGTAGAAATTGGACTCTTTTTTTTTTTTTTTTTTTTTTTTTTTTTAAAAAACTCAGGATGATTCTTGTCCGCTGGCCCCTTGTTACCTTAAGTCACAACCTGTTAGTACTTTTGGCTAGAATGGGAAATGTGTTCCAGGCTGAGCTCAGTATTACAGATAGATACTAGAGTATCACATATAGGGGTGAAACGATTCATCGATATATCGAAGTATTGATACTTTTGCCATATCGATATGCATATCGATACAAGAGATGAAGAATCGATTCAAAACGATATCTATCCTATATAAGTTACTTTAATCTTCAGCAGTCATGAATAATTATTTGTCGTTTGCCTTCTTATTCTTTAAACTGAGAATCGATAATGTATCGTATCGTAGGCTGTGTATCGTTAATCGTATCGATACGCGGCACAGGTGTATGGTTTCACCCCTATCACATATGCTCCGGATGATGGAAGTTTACGTGTGATTTCTTTTCCAGGTGTGGTTAAAAGCATCACCAGGATGACATAGCCTTGCATGCAAAATATTGTCCAGATCAGATAAAAAAATTGGTCCGCACATTGGAAGTTTATGTTCGACTCCTTTCCAGATGTGGTAAAAGAGCATCATCCGGATGGTATAGCCTTTCATGCAAAATCTTGTCCGGATCAGATAAAGAAATTGATCTGCTATGGGAAGTTTACATTCGACATCTTTCCGGGTGTGGTAAAAAAGCATCGCCTTGATGATGTAGCCTTGCATGCAAAATATTGACCGGATCAGATAAAAAAATTAGTCCGCACATTGGAAGTTTACGTTCGATTTCTTTTCTGGATGTGGTAAAAAAGCATCGCCCGGATGATGTAGACTTGCATCCAAAATCTGGTCTGGATCAGGTAAAAAAATTGGTCCGCACATTAAAAAATTACATTCGATTTCTTTCCGGATGTGGTTAAAAAGCATCGCCCGGATGATATAGCCTTGCATGCCAAATTTTGTCCGGATCGAATAAAAAAATTGGTCCGCACATAGGAAGTTTACATTCGATTTCTTTTCTAGATGTGGTTGAAAGCATCGCTTCAATGATGTATCCTTGCATGCACAATTTTGTGTGGATCCGATTAAAAATATGGTCCGGATGATGGAAGTTTACATGCGAAATCTTTTTCAGATCTAGTTAAAAGCATCGCATTGGCAATGAAGGCTTGTATGCAAAATCTTGTCCGAATCTTCTCCGAAATATGGCTCAGAAAATAGAAGATTACAAATAGGTCAGCTTCTTTAAGTGTCATGTATCAAACTCAAATACAACTACCCGACCCCCCTCCCACGTAGAATGGAGCAGGAACATTTTGGGTGTGTCAGAACCGCTTTTTCTCCTCTACTTACGATAGTGCTTTTTCCCTTGGCATTATTGACAACTTTAACCTGAAATGAGGGTAGAAAAAACTTCCGTTTCCGAGAGATTCTCGCTCTGTCCGCTGCTGAGAGGTGTGAAAGACGACGTACCTCACTTGGCTATGACAAAGGGTCAGGCCGAAGAGAGTAGAAATTGGACTCTTTTTTTTTTTTTTTTTTTTTTTTTTTTTAAAAACTCAGGATGATTCTTGTCCGCTGGCCCCTTGTTACCTTAAGTCACAACCTGTTAGTACTTTTGGCTAGAATGGGAAATGTGTTCCAGGCTGAGCTCAGTATTACAGATAGATACTAGAGTATCACATATAGGGGTGAAACGATTCATCGATATATCGAAGTATTGATACTTTTGCCATATCGATATGCATATCGATACAAGAGATGAAGAATCGATTCAAAACGATATCTATCCTATATAAGTTACTTTAATCTTCAGCAGTCATGAATAATTATTTGTCGTTTGCCTTCTTATTCTTTAAACTGAGAATCGATAATGTATCGTATCGTAGGCTGTGTATCGTTAATCGTATCGATACGCGGCACAGGTGTATGGTTTCACCCCTATCACATATGCTCCGGATGATGGAAGTTTACGTGTGATTTCTTTTCCAGGTGTGGTTAAAAGCATCACCAGGATGACATAGCCTTGCATGCAAAATATTGTCCAGATCAGATAAAAAAATTGGTCCGCACATTGGAAGTTTATGTTCGACTCCTTTCCAGATGTGGTAAAAGAGCATCATCCGGATGGTATAGCCTTTCATGCAAAATCTTGTCCGGATCAGATAAAGAAATTGATCTGCTATGGGAAGTTTACATTCGACATCTTTCCGGGTGTGGTAAAAAAGCATCGCCTTGATGATGTAGCCTTGCATGCAAAATATTGACCGGATCAGATAAAAAAATTAGTCCGCACATTGGAAGTTTACGTTCGATTTCTTTTCTGGATGTGGTAAAAAAGCATCGCCCGGATGATGTAGACTTGCATCCAAAATCTGGTCTGGATCAGGTAAAAAAATTGGTCCGCACATTAAAAAATTACATTCGATTTCTTTCCGGATGTGGTTAAAAAGCATCGCCCGGATGATATAGCCTTGCATGCCAAATTTTGTCCGGATCGAATAAAAAAATTGGTCCGCACATAGGAAGTTTACATTCGATTTCTTTTCTAGATGTGGTTGAAAGCATCGCTTCAATGATGTATCCTTGCATGCACAATTTTGTGTGGATCCGATTAAAAATATGGTCCGGATGATGGAAGTTTACATGCGAAATCTTTTTCAGATCTAGTTAAAAGCATCGCATTGGCAATGAAGGCTTGTATGCAAAATCTTGTCCGAATCTTCTCCGAAATATGGCTCAGAAAATAGAAGATTACAAATAGGTCAGCTTCTTTAAGTGTCATGTATCAAACTCAAATACAACTACCCGACCCCCCTCCCACGTAGAATGGAGCAGGAACATTTTGGGTGTGTCAGAACCGCTTTTTCTCCTCTACTTACGATAGTGCTTTTTCCCTTGGCATTATTGACAACTTTAACCTGAAATGAGGGTAGAAAAAACTTCCGTTTCCGAGAGATTCTCGCTCTGTCCGCTGCTGAGAGGTGTGAAAGACGACGTACCTCACTTGGCTATGACAAAGGGTCAGGCCGAAGAGAGTAGAAATTGGACTCTTTTTTTTTTTTTTTTTTTTTTTTTTTTTAAAAACTCAGGATGATTCTTGTCCGCTGGCCCCTTGTTACCTTAAGTCACAACCTGTTAGTACTTTTGGCTAGAATGGGAAATGTGTTCCAGGCTGAGCTCAGTATTACAGATAGATACTAGAGTATCACATATAGGGGTGAAACGATTCATCGATATATCGAAGTATTGATACTTTTGCCATATCGATATGCATATCGATACAAGAGATGAAGAATCGATTCAAAACGATATCTATCCTATATAAGTTACTTTAATCTTCAGCAGTCATGAATAATTATTTGTCGTTTGCCTTCTTATTCTTTAAACTGAGAATCGATAATGTATCGTATCGTAGGCTGTGTATCGTTAATCGTATCGATACGCGGCACAGGTGTATGGTTTCACCCCTATCACATATGCTCCGGATGATGGAAGTTTACGTGTGATTTCTTTTCCAGGTGTGGTTAAAAGCATCACCAGGATGACATAGCCTTGCATGCAAAATATTGTCCAGATCAGATAAAAAAATTGGTCCGCACATTGGAAGTTTATGTTCGACTCCTTTCCAGATGTGGTAAAAGAGCATCATCCGGATGGTATAGCCTTTCATGCAAAATCTTGTCCGGATCAGATAAAGAAATTGATCTGCTATGGGAAGTTTACATTCGACATCTTTCCGGGTGTGGTAAAAAAGCATCGCCTTGATGATGTAGCCTTGCATGCAAAATATTGACCGGATCAGATAAAAAAATTAGTCCGCACATTGGAAGTTTACGTTCGATTTCTTTTCTGGATGTGGTAAAAAAGCATCGCCCGGATGATGTAGACTTGCATCCAAAATCTGGTCTGGATCAGGTAAAAAAATTGGTCCGCACATTAAAAAATTACATTCGATTTCTTTCCGGATGTGGTTAAAAAGCATCGCCCGGATGATATAGCCTTGCATGCCAAATTTTGTCCGGATCGAATAAAAAAATTGGTCCGCACATAGGAAGTTTACATTCGATTTCTTTTCTAGATGTGGTTGAAAGCATCGCTTCAATGATGTATCCTTCATGCACAATTTTGTGTGGATCCGATTAAAAATATGGTCCGGATGATGGAAGTTTACATGCGAAATCTTTTTCAGATCTAGTTAAAAGCATCGCATTGGCAATGAAGGCTTGTATGCAAAATCTTGTCCGAATCTTCTCCGAAATATGGCTCAGAAAATAGAAGATTACAAATAGGTCAGCTTCTTTAAGTGTCATGTATCAAACTCAAATACAACTACCCGACCCCCCTCCCACGTAGAATGGAGCAGGAACATTTTGGGTGTGTCAGAACCGCTTTTTCTCCTCTACTTACGATAGTGCTTTTTCCCTTGGCATTATTGACAACTTTAACCTGAAATGAGGGTAGAAAAAACTTCCGTTTCCGAGAGATTCTCGCTCTGTCCGCTGCTGAGAGGTGTGAAAGACGACGTACCTCACTTGGCTATGACAAAGGGTCAGGCCGAAGAGAGTAGAAATTGGACTCTTTTTTTTTTTTTTTTTTTTTTTTTTTTTAAAAACTCAGGATGATTCTTGTCCGCTGGCCCCTTGTTACCTTAAGTCACAACCTGTTAGTACTTTTGGCTAGAATGGGAAATGTGTTCCAGGCTGAGCTCAGTATTACAGATAGATACTAGAGTATCACATATAGGGGTGAAACGATTCATCGATATATCGAAGTATTGATACTTTTGCCATATCGATATGCATATCGATACAAGAGATGAAGAATCGATTCAAAACGATATCTATCCTATATAAGTTACTTTAATCTTCAGCAGTCATGAATAATTATTTGTCGTTTGCCTTCTTATTCTTTAAACTGAGAATCGATAATGTATCGTATCGTAGGCTGTGTATCGTTAATCGTATCGATACGCGGCACAGGTGTATGGTTTCACCCCTATCACATATGCTCCGGATGATGGAAGTTTACGTGTGATTTCTTTTCCAGGTGTGGTTAAAAGCATCACCAGGATGACATAGCCTTGCATGCAAAATATTGTCCAGATCAGATAAAAAAATTGGTCCGCACATTGGAAGTTTATGTTCGACTCCTTTCCAGATGTGGTAAAAGAGCATCATCCGGATGGTATAGCCTTTCATGCAAAATCTTGTCCGGATCAGATAAAGAAATTGATCTGCTATGGGAAGTTTACATTCGACATCTTTCCGGGTGTGGTAAAAAAGCATCGCCTTGATGATGTAGCCTTGCATGCAAAATATTGACCGGATCAGATAAAAAAATTAGTCCGCACATTGGAAGTTTACGTTCGATTTCTTTTCTGGATGTGGTAAAAAAGCATCGCCCGGATGATGTAGACTTGCATCCAAAATCTGGTCTGGATCAGGTAAAAAAATTGGTCCGCACATTAAAAAATTACATTCGATTTCTTTCCGGATGTGGTTAAAAAGCATCGCCCGGATGATATAGCCTTGCATGCCAAATTTTGTCCGGATCGAATAAAAAAATTGGTCCGCACATAGGAAGTTTACATTCGATTTCTTTTCTAGATGTGGTTGAAAGCATCGCTTCAATGATGTATCCTTCCATGCACAATTTTGTGTGGATCCGATTAAAAATATGGTCCGGATGATGGAAGTTTACATGCGAAATCTTTTTCAGATCTAGTTAAAAGCATCGCATTGGCAATGAAGGCTTGTATGCAAAATCTTGTCCGAATCTTCTCCGAAATATGGCTCAGAAAATAGAAGATTACAAATAGGTCAGCTTCTTTAAGTGTCATGTATCAAACTCAAATACAACTACCCGACCCCCCTCCCACGTAGAATGGAGCAGGAACATTTTGGGTGTGTCAGAACCGCTTTTTCTCCTCTACTTACGATAGTGCTTTTTCCCTTGGCATTATTGACAACTTTAACCTGAAATGAGGGTAGAAAAAACTTCCGTTTCCGAGAGATTCTCGCTCTGTCCGCTGCTGAGAGGTGTGAAAGACGACGTACCTCACTTGGCTATGACAAAGGGTCAGGCCGAAGAGAGTAGAAATTGGACTCTTTTTTTTTTTTTTTTTTTTTTTTTTTTTAAAAACTCAGGATGATTCTTGTCCGCTGGCCCCTTGTTACCTTAAGTCACAACCTGTTAGTACTTTTGGCTAGAATGGGAAATGTGTTCCAGGCTGAGCTCAGTATTACAGATAGATACTAGAGTATCACATATAGGGGTGAAACGATTCATCGATATATCGAAGTATTGATACTTTTGCCATATCGATATGCATATCGATACAAGAGATGAAGAATCGATTCAAAACGATATCTATCCTATATAAGTTACTTTAATCTTCAGCAGTCATGAATAATTATTTGTCGTTTGCCTTCTTATTCTTTAAACTGAGAATCGATAATGTATCGTATCGTAGGCTGTGTATCGTTAATCGTATCGATACGCGGCACAGGTGTATGGTTTCACCCCTATCACATATGCTCCGGATGATGGAAGTTTACGTGTGATTTCTTTTCCAGGTGTGGTTAAAAGCATCACCAGGATGACATAGCCTTGCATGCAAAATATTGTCCAGATCAGATAAAAAAATTGGTCCGCACATTGGAAGTTTATGTTCGACTCCTTTCCAGATGTGGTAAAAGAGCATCATCCGGATGGTATAGCCTTTCATGCAAAATCTTGTCCGGATCAGATAAAGAAATTGATCTGCTATGGGAAGTTTACATTCGACATCTTTCCGGGTGTGGTAAAAAAGCATCGCCTTGATGATGTAGCCTTGCATGCAAAATATTGACCGGATCAGATAAAAAAATTAGTCCGCACATTGGAAGTTTACGTTCGATTTCTTTTCTGGATGTGGTAAAAAAGCATCGCCCGGATGATGTAGACTTGCATCCAAAATCTGGTCTGGATCAGGTAAAAAAATTGGTCCGCACATTAAAAAATTACATTCGATTTCTTTCCGGATGTGGTTAAAAAGCATCGCCCGGATGATATAGCCTTGCATGCCAAATTTTGTCCGGATCGAATAAAAAAATTGGTCCGCACATAGGAAGTTTACATTCGATTTCTTTTCTAGATGTGGTTGAAAGCATCGCTTCAATGATGTATCCTTCCATGCACAATTTTGTGTGGATCCGATTAAAAATATGGTCCGGATGATGGAAGTTTACATGCGAAATCTTTTTCAGATCTAGTTAAAAGCATCGCATTGGCAATGAAGGCTTGTATGCAAAATCTTGTCCGAATCTTCTCCGAAATATGGCTCAGAAAATAGAAGATTACAAATAGGTCAGCTTCTTTAAGTGTCATGTATCAAACTCAAATACAACTACCCGACCCCCCTCCCACGTAGAATGGAGCAGGAACATTTTGGGTGTGTCAGAACCGCTTTTTCTCCTCTACTTACGATAGTGCTTTTTCCCTTGGCATTATTGACAACTTTAACCTGAAATGAGGGTAGAAAAAACTTCCGTTTCCGAGAGATTCTCGCTCTGTCCGCTGCTGAGAGGTGTGAAAGACGACGTACCTCACTTGGCTATGACAAAGGGTCAGGCCGAAGAGAGTAGAAATTGGACTCTTTTTTTTTTTTTTTTTTTTTTTTTTTTTAAAAAACTCAGGATGATTCTTGTCCGCTGGCCCCTTGTTACCTTAAGTCACAACCTGTTAGTACTTTTGGCTAGAATGGGAAATGTGTTCCAGGCTGAGCTCAGTATTACAGATAGATACTAGAGTATCACATATAGGGGTGAAACGATTCATCGATATATCGAAGTATTGATACTTTTGCCATATCGATATGCATATCGATACAAGAGATGAAGAATCGATTCAAAACGATATCTATCCTATATAAGTTACTTTAATCTTCAGCAGTCATGAATAATTATTTGTCGTTTGCCTTCTTATTCTTTAAACTGAGAATCGATAATGTATCGTATCGTAGGCTGTGTATCGTTAATCGTATCGATACGCGGCACAGGTGTATGGTTTCACCCCTATCACATATGCTCCGGATGATGGAAGTTTACGTGTGATTTCTTTTCCAGGTGTGGTTAAAAGCATCACCAGGATGACATAGCCTTGCATGCAAAATATTGTCCAGATCAGATAAAAAAATTGGTCCGCACATTGGAAGTTTATGTTCGACTCCTTTCCAGATGTGGTAAAAGAGCATCATCCGGATGGTATAGCCTTTCATGCAAAATCTTGTCCGGATCAGATAAAGAAATTGATCTGCTATGGGAAGTTTACATTCGACATCTTTCCGGGTGTGGTAAAAAAGCATCGCCTTGATGATGTAGCCTTGCATGCAAAATATTGACCGGATCAGATAAAAAAATTAGTCCGCACATTGGAAGTTTACGTTCGATTTCTTTTCTGGATGTGGTAAAAAAGCATCGCCCGGATGATGTAGACTTGCATCCAAAATCTGGTCTGGATCAGGTAAAAAAATTGGTCCGCACATTAAAAAATTACATTCGATTTCTTTCCGGATGTGGTTAAAAAGCATCGCCCGGATGATATAGCCTTGCATGCCAAATTTTGTCCGGATCGAATAAAAAAATTGGTCCGCACATAGGAAGTTTACATTCGATTTCTTTTCTAGATGTGGTTGAAAGCATCGCTTCAATGATGTATCCTTCCATGCACAATTTTGTGTGGATCCGATTAAAAATATGGTCCGGATGATGGAAGTTTACATGCGAAATCTTTTTCAGATCTAGTTAAAAGCATCGCATTGGCAATGAAGGCTTGTATGCAAAATCTTGTCCGAATCTTCTCCGAAATATGGCTCAGAAAATAGAAGATTACAAATAGGTCAGCTTCTTTAAGTGTCATGTATCAAACTCAAATACAACTACCCGACCCCCCTCCCACGTAGAATGGAGCAGGAACATTTTGGGTGTGTCAGAACCGCTTTTTCTCCTCTACTTACGATAGTGCTTTTTCCCTTGGCATTATTGACAACTTTAACCTGAAATGAGGGTAGAAAAAACTTCCGTTTCCGAGAGATTCTCGCTCTGTCCGCTGCTGAGAGGTGTGAAAGACGACGTACCTCACTTGGCTATGACAAAGGGTCAGGCCGAAGAGAGTAGAAATTGGACTCTTTTTTTTTTTTTTTTTTTTAAAAACTCAGGATGATTCTTGTCCGCTGGCCCCTTGTTACCTTAAGTCACAACCTGTTAGTACTTTTGGCTAGAATGGGAAATGTGTTCCAGGCTGAGCTCAGTATTACAGATAGATACTAGAGTATCACATATAGGGGTGAAACGATTCATCGATATATCGAAGTATTGATACTTTTGCCATATCGATATGCATATCGATACAAGAGATGAAGAATCGATTCAAAACGATATCTATCCTATATAAGTTACTTTAATCTTCAGCAGTCATGAATAATTATTTGTCGTTTGCCTTCTTATTCTTTAAACTGAGAATCGATAATGTATCGTATCGTAGGCTGTGTATCGTTAATCGTATCGATACGCGGCACAGGTGTATGGTTTCACCCCTATCACATATGCTCCGGATGATGGAAGTTTACGTGTGATTTCTTTTCCAGGTGTGGTTAAAAGCATCACCAGGATGATATAGCCTGGCCCGAGAGATAGTTGCTATGTTCACCACCTGCTTTAAAAGCCAACAAATATTCAAGTCTATGGTTAGACGCTAGCGCCAATGCAGAACCCAAAGAAAACAAAAATACTATAAGGACTGACAGAAGACTGGACGAGTTGATACGAATCATTACATGTCACCTCCCCATAAAGACTAAACAGGAAAAGTTTATGTCGGACCATTTAAGGACCAGATGAGATCTATTTTTCTACAATCTGGACAAAGTATCGTCCATTTTCTTTTTGTTACATGGCATATACCGCACGGTAAATGTAAACGTATTCATTGCTTCTTTGAGTATCGCAAGTGACCCGCATACATCCCTTCCGTATAGGAGTTCGAATGGAGAAAACCCCATGGTTTCATGATAGACTTTATGATAGGAAAAAAGGAGATATAGAATGTATTTATCTCGTGTTCGCGGCCGTTTATGATAGGGACAAAGGAGATATGGACTCTATTTATCTCGTTTTCGCTGGCGTTTTTGCGCGTAACGATGTAACATTTTCTTCAAGATGCCGTTTAATCGCATACATTTTGGACACTGGTCTGACAAACGTTTCTGCGGAACACCTACCATAGAAATCAGTTCAGTCAAAGCCTCGAGTACCACCTTACCACCTCGGCCTCTTGAAAGCTCAAAGGCATTGCCTCAGGATAACGAAAGGCATAATCACTTACTACGATTATGTATTTATGTCATCAATCGGGAAGTAGTATTGACTCGTAGAAATCAATAGCTATACGTTTGAAAGGTTCATCCATCGTGCCTTAGCCAAAGTGGGATCCAATTACTGCTCTGAACGTAGATCACAAGGACTGTAGATGCTAACCACTTCATCATAATTTACAGATTCCTTATTCAGCAACATCACCGCTTGCTTGAATTTCGTCTCTAACATCATGGCCAACAACATCAGTGTGTGTGTGACTTTAGTCTCTAGCATCATGTGGAACAACATTAGTGCTTGTTTAACTTTTGTCTCTAGAATCGTGCAAGCTCTCTTCTTGAATTCGTCGCATTTTCTGAGAACGCGTTTCAACAGTCGTACAAGAATCATTATATCCGGTGCGCCACCTGAACTGCAACACAATACTGACTCTGATTTCGTATCATGAGATCACTTCGCATAATCCGAATTTTAACTCAAATGTGAGGGCTAATCCATCTTCTGAATGTAGCTTGACTGATGTTTGGATTGATTGTTGTGGGCCGTTTGAAACGCTTCAGCAAGATTTACTAGTTCGGTCACAGATTTTGGCTGGCTCTCATTTAACCAAACTTTGAGCTCATCCGAAGCACCATTAATGAGCTGTGCTCACATTATTATGCCGATGAGCTTGCCAAAATTCGAAGTAATCTATTCATTTTCACACCAATATCTAAAATAGCCAGCTTCACGAACCCTAAATTCACTAAGTTTCTCATTTGGTTGCTGGCTCGCGTTTCGAAATTGCTTGCGTTACGCGTTCGCTGTAAAGTTATGTCTTTTCAGAATATCCTTCATAATCAGTACTACTTTCATCAGAGCCTTGCTCCTCAATTGTGGGACTAGTCGCATCGCCCATTTACTTGTTGGTCAATTATGCATATTTTAAAGGTTTTCAAAACAACTGAGCAAAGCCTCAACATCTTAATCTTTCAGAAGAAACCTATCCCAAACGTCAACATGATAACGATTCTGTTTCTCTTAGCATCAAGTGTAAGCTCTCTCATTTTCAGTTCTCTTTCACTTTCAACTATTTGCATTTTTCTTTATGCCAGTCTCTTTTCCCATTTGGAGTTCTGAAAATGCCCTTAGAAACAGTGCCACGTTTTTCAAGAAACTTTTAAAACCAAGATGGAAGATTGGTTGCCATCATACGTTTAAGTTTAACTTTTTGCATCAAAATAGCAACTAAAAATACCTATAACAAGAACCTTATAGAATTCCTTGTACGTGAACCACATAGAATTCGAATAAATCTCAGTAAGTACATTATATTTAGAAGAAATAAAGACAGAAGAGCAAAAAGAAAAAGAACAGAGATGCATAATACTTTCGAATTCTAGTCCTTTCAATGTTCCATAGAAAGAATATATAACACAATTTATACTGTACAACAAAACATGTATAAATTGACGTCTTTCCTGATCTCACACAGCAATAAATCTAGCACACACAGTACATCAATAATCCCTGACGAGTCCTCAAAAAGTGAGAAAGTGTCCAGAAAATAATACTTGTTACAAGCTGTGTGTGTAATGGTTGCCAGGGTAATCAATAAAGGCAGGTTGTTTTTAAAAAAAAACGGTATCGAAGAAACATAGAAGCGTAAGTGCATTGTATTTACAAGAAATAAAGACAGAAGAAGAAAAGGAGAAGAACAGAGATGCATAATACTTTGGAATCCTAGTCCTTTCAGTCTTCCATAGAAAGAATATATAACACAATTTATACTGTCCGTAAGTGTTTAAGTATAACAAACAAGTAATCATTTCAGTATTCCATGCAAAGGATATATAACACACTTCATACTGTCCGTAAGTGTTTGAGTATAAAATCCAGCTTTTGTATCCAGTCACATTGTGTGTCAGGCACAAACACAGGGGCTCGTTACAAATGAAATTAAGAGCATCGGTGAATGGATTGGGGGTGCGGGTGCGTGTGCGGGGTGGGGGGGGCGGCAAACCTGTAACAATATAACACAAGCAAAGACTTCACCGAAATATTATTCAAAATCAAGCGATTCATAATAGGTAATCCCGTTGTTTACAACTTCAGTACTTGAATAGAGAGGATATAGAGGGCATATTATACTAACAAAAGAGTTATTACTGCATGAAAAAAGGATGACGTATATAAAGAAGAAACGATTTTTGAAGACCAAAAGACTGAAAAAAATATAAGGCATGAACTCGTGAACCGGAAGAGATATGGTGATTCGTTGAAGAGCTGTGAACCGGCAGGAAACATTAAAATTAGCATAAATAGTACAAGCTCAATACATAGATAGCAGTATCAAGTAGCATTAGAACTTTTGAGTTTTTGAAAGGTAACGAATTTCTAGAATGTGACAGATGTGGTAAAACAGTTCATTACATGATGAAAGAGTTACAACGTCGTATGAATTCGTATAGATCAAGAGACCAAAGGGGGAAAGAAGCTACGTCCAAAAACGATGGCAATCAAAATTGAATATACATTGATACAATTACTTCTTTTAAATTTCATTTAAATAAAGTATAGCAGTGAGTCAAGCAGCTACTCAATCAACCATGCATTTTTCCTGGACAAAAAGTTTACAATTGACAATTTAGGAAGATCCATAAAACCCTCAGTCACAAAGAAGAATCACAAAATTAATCCAAATCAGTTGATTGGAGAAGTTTTTCACACTAAGACGTAAAAACAGCTTACAAACAACCAGTAAAAGAAGTCGACGTAAATTCGGTAGAGGACACACATGAAGGCAAAGTAAATAACAATTATGCAGAGAAGAAGGCTATGATCACGATGTTGTGCATATCACACCTGATAATTCGATGATATTTACTGACATTCATTAGACACATGGCAAATTAGAAACGCCAAATAACAAGATCCACCATGAAAGAAGCAAAAAAAAATTTATTTTGATACTCATGGTTGTGCGAGCTGGCATGGTTTTCTTTTTGAAATAGGTTACGAGTCTCTGCTATGACTGATGGTACCTTTACAGCTTTGACCATAAATGCGAGTAACAAACCCACTCAGGATAAGTAAATTAAAGTATTCACAAAGGAACGAAACAAGTTCAGTAACTACCTACGACACTAACAAACATTCCAGGTAATCCTGCTGCTATTTCGCTTAAATCAAACAAATAATTGTCTAACTCTTTCACACCTTTTCTGACTATGTCAAACAATTGATTAACCTGAAGTAGGAGGACTTGGGGAAGTAGGTGGAGGTGCTGTAGGCGGTCCAGGTAGAGTAGGAAAAACGGTACCTCTTACCAAATTTACTGTGAACAATGCAACGTTTGATATTATTGTTGCAAAGGCTGTAATAGTGGCAGTTATTTTTCCTTTCAAGAATAGTTTCAGTCTTTCATCGATAGGAAGTTTACTACTCATCATTTGTATCATTTTTTTCCATGATAAACTTGTAATTATTTTCCAATTTTTCGATACTGCCAACTAGTTCTAACCTTATAATTTTAGTTTTGCCCTGTTTGTTCTGCAATATATTTTTTCACAGACATTTGTTTCTTTCTCTGCTTATTTCGTCCTCGAGTATTTTAATCTTTTCATGAAGCTTGTCTACTTTATAACCTTATAGTTTTGAGGCTGAAATTTCAACAGCTTCTTTGTATCCACTAAGCTTTCTTTCTTCTTGCGTGGTCAATATTATTTGGACAGTCTGTTCTTCTTTTGCAGGTAAATGTTGTACTGTTTAAATAGCATCAAACATTAAATCTTTTTCGAATTCCAATTCTTTACCAAAGTTTTTATCTCTATTTTCTCAGGGATTTGTACTAGTTGTCTGATGGTGACTAATAGCTGAGTCGGATATTTATGTTGTGTCTCTAACATTGGACTTCCTCCAGGTTTTGATGTTTCTTTTGAGTCTCTGATTCTATTTAATCTATCCATCAATTGACATATTATGGTGGAAATAGTAGCAGTTGTTTAATTTGTTTAAACCGAAGTATTTAATTGATTCTAAAAAGTGTATATATATATATATACATTGCATGACTACAGGCTCTATGCATACATCTCGCATATTTTCTTACAAAGTTTGTAACTATAATTACTGAATAGTCTCTCTAATGTTATTATATTTTGTGTTATAGGTACTTGTTCTGTATCAAGACTTAGCGCATTTTTATCTTCAAAGCCACTAGGAATTAGTTTTTGATCTACAGTCTAGAAATCATAATGTTCAGGATCAACAATTCTCGTTTGAAGTGGAGGTTCTACAGTCCAGAGTTCATCATATTCATATAGAGTATCATCAAAGACTTTCAGTTAAAAATCTTCACCACCTTTAGCCATCTTGCAGTATTTAACTAGCAACAAAGTGAAAAAGTCACAATATCGTAAAAATAATTGTGATTTGTTGAAGAAAGAAATAAATGCAATTATCCTTAAACAGTACCTGAAATGAAGATTACAGAAAGTAATTGAATATAGCAATAGCAAATGGAACATACAAACTGATAACCAGAAAAGCTTGACTGAAAACAAGTTGGGAAATATGGATGGGAAAGAGTAAAAATAATGTCTGAAATATTTGCCAATGTCAGAGCTGCACAAGTCTCCAAATCAATGTAGATGTTATAATGTATCCTGTGATATTATTGATAAGTAAAATGCTTTCAATACACAGCTTGGACATTTTACAAAATGAATTGAAAGATGACTACATGACATCCAATAGACCTATGATATTTCAGCGGAATTTTGTGATTTAATCTGGTCTTGTCTTTATCCGCAATGAAAACACGATTGACATATAGAATATTTACTGGCTGCTTTGTTGTTGATACATTTGTGCGTTTAATCACACTCGTTACATTAGTTGCCATTATAGGAGTAGATGTTTACTATTCAATGAAATTGTACAGGGGAAAATATATTAAAACTATTTCCAAAATTTCATTAGTGATGAAGTTAACCACCTTAAATTACTCAAATTTGTATGGTGCTCTTCTATCTCTGCACTAAACGGTATTTCAGCATTTTTTTTAAAAATAGTTTCACCGGCCAGCATGTATCTTTTGTTTGACCAAAGTCAACATTACATTTGTTGCTCAAGATCAGATCAATGTGAAGGTCTTCACTACTTACACCTTTAGGCTTTGCAATATTTACCCATCTTAGATAGAAGTTTATACATGGGACATCCAATATTTGCAACACTGTGTCAGACATAATATTGCTTTTTAATGTTGAGGACAAGTCTCCTTATAGCCAGTGCGACATCCTGTGATTTACCACATTGTGGTACATATGCCTAAATTACTCAATACAGTGCCGTCACCTCTTCATTTTTTCATGCACTCTATGTTTTTATGTCTCCATTTTTGAAAGCATTCTCAGTTTTTTTACTCTTCATTTTTGTGTATACTTTCTAGTACTCTTTGTTTTCGCATCGCCATTGATTGTTGTATGCTTATCGGCAAAGTTTACTTTTTTTTTTTTTTGCTACACTCAGTTAGGAATTTCTTTTCTCCACATTCTGAATATGTCTTGGAATCGAAATCTATATATGCCCATTTATATTGCAAATTATTTTGCACTACCCATTTTAACACCGTAAGTCATGTTGAAACAGTATTCATCTATCTTACAAATGTAATGGCCAAATAAAAGGAAGGTGAGCAAAACATAAAGCGAGTTGAACTCACTGTTGAAACAGTGTCTGAAAAGACAATTTTACAAAGAATAGATTTTTGTAGGCAACTTGGTAACGTGCCAATGAAGAACATCTGAAAATGGAACAAGATGCTGGAACAGTACGCACAATAACACAAGAAGAAAGAAATTCAACTAACTCATACTTTATTATTTAACAGATGGTGGAGTAGGTTTCTTGGGAGTCTTGTTCATTTGGTCAATAAGTTAAGTTGCTTCAATACTTCAACACACAGTGGATAAAGGAAGCTGAAAATGATAATTCAACCGAGCACAAGGGAAAACTCAAACCATAACAGTATCATACAAGTCAATACCATACATAATTTAAGTCTGTTCTCCAGTAGGTTAACGTTACGCTAGAAAATAATGTCGAGTGAAACAAAAGATAGTATTAACTATGTTTACCACACAGCTTTTAAATCTGTTCTCACAGTTGTATTCAGTATGCTTTTTGAAAAAGCTATTTAAGTTTACAATTTGTCCAGAATCAATAATGGATACTGTGGCAATTGCAAAGGTAATTTTTCCATTTACACTCTGTTCATAATTGACTACCTGATAGAGCATAGACTTTTACCTGACAAAATTGTTAACACCGTATAATTGAGTTTAAAATCAAACACTCGTTGCTAGCAGAACTTTAAATATGTTCTCCAGTTGGCTGAAGATTTTGCTACAGAAATAGCAACATGTCTAGCGAAATAAAAAAACGTCATCAACACACTTTATCTCGCGATATTAGGCTCTGCCCTTACTGTTGCATACATCGTGCTTTGAAAGAAGTTATTTTAATTTATATTTAGGCAGCCATCAACAATGTATATTAAGAAGCTTTTCAAGTTGATAATTCCAGTTTTCTTTGTCCAGTTCACAATAGACACCCTATTAGCCAATGCATTTTTATCTGACAAAATTGTTACAGAATTGATAGATTTTGCTGTTAGGTAAATATGGTATTAGATGAGTTAAACAGCAACATAACTTCTCTGAGAAATTACAGAGATTAATAATGATTTGGTCAAGGAGATCGAACACAAGAAAGGCATGAAATAAATACAGAACGATATGCAAAGATTTTAAGTGGTTAGAGCCATGTATGAAACAGTTTCAGCTGGTTATTTATTTCAACGGCTGAATTGTGTTATCTGGAATAGCTACTAGTATTGATGTTCCTTTAACCTTCGCAAGATTTATCATAGTAGTTGTGGGAATTGTGTTTAAAGGTTTGAGTGAAAAATTGATTCACCAAAACGTTTTGAAATTTGATGAAATAGTAACATCAGCCTTCGATAAACTGAACAGTTTCCATGAGGTTGCATGCAACGTGATCACTGATAACAAGATACGCGACGATGAGTTCATTAATAACATCAACGAGCACTGAACGGTAAAACCTGCTATCAGAAATAAATGGAAAAGAAACACTGCTAGATAAATTGACAACTCAAATCAAGAGAGTAACATTACAGTTGAGACATTCCCTACAAATAAAATCTACTGTACCAGTCCACTTGATAATAGAAATTGCAGACTATCTATTTCGTTGTAGAGAGTAGATTTTGTTGTTGAGTATTACAACATTTCTGACGAACTCAAAAACAATCCCTTTCACTACATACAAGAAAGAATGAAACTAGGCCTGACTTATTTTCAGATAGTGATTACAACCTCGAAATGTGCATAAAAGGAGTCAAATATGGATAACTGCAAACGGTGGCAATGATGAAAATACTAATGCTGACTGTTTGAAACACAGCTCAGACGTTAGAATCACTCCGAGTAATACTTACACAGTACACATAACCAACTCGCATTATTGCTATAATTCAACAGACAGAAAATTATGCAAGCATCTAGTGAATCAGTTACAGTTTGCAGGTTTTTAAAACCCCAAAATCTCTACAGTTCCTGAATCAAACCAATAACACAGAAAATTACACTAATGGCTATCATTCGAGTTTACTAGAGGTTTGAACAGTTACCAGTGTGATTCAACAAAATTTTGTTTCCTACAATGTTTCTAGCAATTACACACAATTACAGAGGGATATAATTAACAGACTGAATATCAGCATAAGAGATGAAGATGGCAAAGTAATAGACGCTCACTGTTTTCATGTAATTTGTGGTTTCTACATTCAGTAAATAGAAACTTAAAATATTCATAAAAAGCAGAATTAAAGGATACATCACTAGGTGACTTAGACCTGAACAATAACCGTATTGTCAATGTACCGGATCATGACAAGTTTTTTAACTGATGCAGCAAATAAAAGATTTGTATCGATGACAGTTTTTAAATACATTTAGGCGTGGAGGGTACGAGGTAACTTTAAATTAACTGATTTTGAACGGAATGGCAATCGTGGAGCGAGCACAACCTCAGAGTGACCAAAAAAAAAAAAAGGATTGATGAGAGCAGCAAAAATCTTAGAAGCTCCAGACACGCTGAAATAGAGATTCTATACATTATCTGCTGCTTACAAACTTTACCATCAGTAAGGGAAGGACAAATGATTTGCCTAACAATAGACAAATTGTACAACAGATTGGAGAGAGAATGAACAGTAAACTAGATGCAGTGGAAAGTGAAACTGAGAAAAGAAAAACATATCTCTGAAAAACTATGTCGTTTTACAATCTCAGTTACAGAAAGACTTAAATAATGAAAACAAACAGAACAATCAAGAGATTACAAAGTTAACGAATGGTTTTAATACGCAATTTATTGGCCTGAGCGATAAGATTACAGCTAACACTATTACATCGACAGAGGTACAGACAAAAATTATTTAACAGAGTACAAAATCAGAATGAATGTGAATGAAAGTACTTTGATCGATTAAGACAACCTACAGTCCATCAATTACAAATTTGAGTGATAAAATAAAAACTATAAAAGCTGTTACAATGACCTAATTTGACAAAAAATACACGCTGGTATTCAAAAACAGATGCAAAAGAGAATGTTGATCGAGAAATGGTTTGTAATATAGAAAAACTGAAGACATCATTGAGAGAACAAAGTTTGGTAACTCAATTTTTGAAAAACCTGAATGATCCATATTTCATTTTATTCGCCTACCCATGATGATGATGGTAGAATGGTTTAAATGATATGCCATAAGTTGTAAAACAAAGGCAACCTGAACTAAATGATTTTTTTACCAAGCTTCAGATGAACAAGTGAAATAGTAATACATTTTGTTTTCAATTGTAATAGTTGTTGGTGTACATGTTGCTTTCAGGCTTTTAGTACACAAATATCTAAGTTAACACAAATAGCTGTTAAACAAGCAGAAGAAGATACCTCAAGAAGTTAAATACCTCAATTAAACACATCATTGGATCACTCACTCACCCATCATCATTAAATTATAACAACCTTTGCAAGTTTGTATACCGATGCACACCCCAAAAAAATCATACTTATACCTGGTAGTTTCTTCATGTCGTTGGACATGAAGGTCAAAGGAGATGCAAAAATGCACTGGCAGACAATTTGGACAGAATGCTCGGGAAAGACATAACCATATTATATGGAAAAGATGATCTTCTAAAGTTAACTGACTGCAACATTTTCACGACATACAAGGCATTGCGATTACCTGTATCAGTTAGAACAAACATAAATAAGCAAGGTATTGCGATTGAAAACATAGGGAAGCTGAGTTCAGGTGCTAGTAACGCGCAAAACACTGGTGCAGAAACTATACAGTTTACAGTATGGAAAGATTTTCATGATACCACTTGATGTTCAGATACTAACAAATCATTGTCTATATATGTGCTCTTCCTTAGGATTTCAGGTTTATCACTACACTCGCCAAAGCGTCATTTGTGTTGGTCGATTGACAAAAGTATTGTATTTCTCTATGTTGTCATAAAAACAGGGTTAAATATCAGTGCACCATAATTTGTCTGTTAGGGTCACTATGATTTTCAATCATTATTTCGCTTTTTCATACACTGAAAACACTGAAAAGACTATTTTGTTCTGAAACATTTTATTTAAATGATTTCGTCACAAGCCATCAAAAATTAACTTCAGTCTCTACTTCTTACTATAAAAGATTTAAAGCAAATAGTGTTTCGTGTTTCCTTGTAGGAGTCATATATGTATGTTTGAACCAAATGAATAGTTTTCATTGATGACATCTTTCCAGCTTCTTCCTTGTTTTACTCTAATTAAACATTTTTGTTGACTTTATCCTTGAGTGGAATTTCTTCAAGGAACTCTCCTTAGTACACATGAAGTAGAAGTCGCTTACAATATTTTTGGCTATCATTCTATCCTGTTTTGATTGTATACTTCATTTGCCTTTTCAAAGTGTTTGTTTCTTCTTGATTTAGCATGCAGGTGAAAATATCCATATTTAATGGTCCTAACACATATACACATAAATGTATAATAATCAAACTCTGTAAGGATGTATTAATGCACTTGTAATCTAACCCAGCTAAAGTGTTTGCAAATTAGCAGTCTCTGCATCGTTGGTAACGAGTATTTCTCCGTTCCATCTCGATTTGTGATCTTGACGAACAACCTTTGTAGCATTTCATAAATTCCATTTAATTTAGTCGCAAGATTTTAATACCAAATTAGTTGGTTATGTTTAAGTGGCACGTATGTCTAGATGATGCCTAGACCATAGGTCTTAAACTCCAATAGTCGGGAGTGTTTCAGTAATAGGTAATAAAAGAGATCACAATAGAGAGTAATTTGAATAAATCAATGAATAATTGTACTGTATTCAATGTGCATGGGCGCGAACTAGTTGTCTTGTACTCTCATATAGTACCTACTATCGTTATTTGATATATTTGAGCGATGTCTGCAAATGTATTTATACTAAGTGTATTGGTATGGTGTGTTGCATATTTGTTATTTCGTTCAGCATTCAAAGAGTGACGATTTGATGGTATTTATTTCCAGGGTGTGGTAGTTAACATATTTGTTTTATAATACTAGAATGACACCGTGTCATATTTTTTTCATGTTTTCTATTTGTGGTCAAATATAGTATAAAATGATTTTATTTACGCCTTCATATACTTTGCCTTGTCTGCAGATGTATAAAATATTCATTATTGGCAATAGCTTATGCGCAGATGACGCGAGCTATGAAATCATGTGGGTTAATTTCGCGAACTTCGTTTCTGATTTTGCGGTCAGAGAGTAATTTGATATATCCACCTAAAAAATATCATTCATATATATATATATATATATATATATATATATATATATATATATATATATATATATATATATATATATATATATATATAATATATATATAACCTGAAACCCTTGCAAAATGTTTTGATATCTAGTAGCACTCTCACCTTTCAGTATGTCAGAATCGTAGTAATTAATAATTGTTTTAAAGGAGCACGTAAGAACAATAAATCCGGTGATTTTGGATAGCGATTGCAAAGTAAAGTTTGGTATATATATATATATATATATATATATATATATATATATATATATATATATATATATATATATATATATATATATATTAATTTCCTAAAATATTAAAATATTTCAACAAACAATCAAAGTGAAAGAATTAAAATAACTTACAGTATAGAATATCCTTAATAGTCTTAGATTGTTTTAAAGATCACTGATCCGGAAGTCAATCCAAATATTCCGAATGTAATATGTTCCGAATGAAGTAACCTTCACTGTACTAATGTGTTGATAAGAATAAGTTATATCCAAGTAATCCATGCGAATATGGAATATCACAAGTTCTAGAAATGTGTCCGATAATTCACCGGAGCTGTATAATTATTAAGGTTGAAGAAACAGTACTAATCCAGAATGCACTGTATTAAAATAAATAGATCTCCAAAGAAGAATATCCCACACAAAAAAAGAAACCAAATTCGTGTATGACCTCTCAATCCAATGTAACTATGAAAAATGCCTAAACACAAGATTATTTCCTATAATATAGTCTCTTAATACGCAGAATCGAAATTAAAACCCATTTAATCCTTCTAGAAACAACCTTCTCCAAACCAATCAGAAATTAGGTTTTGCGTGATACCGCTTAAAGTATCTCTCGCACTGATATTATTATCAATAACAAAGTGTTTACTCATAGAATCTAGGTCAGAAGTTCATGTCTCACGCGCGAAAAACACGTCACATGACTAAAGCTTCAGCGAAATATCGATCGAGCCTACCGTATGTATACTCATGGCAAGACGACAGCTGTTAGACTAAGAACAGAGATCACAAGCTAATAAACTATACAATTATTAAAGGAAAATGATATATAATTCTGTAACAATATATATATATATATATATACTTGCAACAAAATATCAACACTTTTGATTCGTTCCTTTAGTTTTCTTTTGTTACATTGTACACTGGCTTTTAAAGACGTTCTGTACAACTAATGAATTGAATTGAATTGTGTTCAGTGTATGTTGCCTTTTTATATCACTTTGAGTTGGGTAAAGTATATGATACAACAATGAAATTATTTCCACACTGCACAGTTCGAAACAAATCTCTCATTTTTCCCGCGAAGTTTAATAAAATCTCACTGGAAATTGTTATAGCTGACCGTACTGTTCGCCTCTACTAAGTTTGAATTTAGTCAGTAATATTGACATTATCTGACTGGAACAACTCGATAAAACAATAAAGGTAGACCAGTATTTCGATATGTATTTGAATGATATGGCAAATTTCCTGGAGACACCTCTCTGTAAAAACTTATAATTACTCTTGATATGAGCTTCAAAATAACAGATTTATTTCCCTTTTTCGCGAGTTTTGCGGTAGGAATATGATGATATTTTAAACTGGAATTTTGTCCCATCATATCCTAAAAAGTAGCAAAGACACACAATTGGGTGTTTGACTCTCTAGTTTAATTTTCACAGTTGCTAATACAACTGTTTATAGCTGATTGACTCAGCTTAATCACCTTGGTGCAACACACCTCACTCAATCCTACAATCATTCAATCCTACAATGCACTGTGTAAATAATGCTTGTTTACATACTTGACGTCATAGATACATACGTTTATTGATGTTTCAGTTACTCTTAGCCTCTAATTCCTTCTGGTGATTTGGGTATACAGGGAGGGCAAAATAGAATTGAAGCTGCTTAATTCCGAATCGAAGTAACAAATTTGCAAATTTCCAAGCTGGTGGCAGATTTGAAAATCTCGGTACACAACGGTTCCAATTAATGAGACCAGCATAGTGTCAAAAGAGCCCAGAGACTGGATAAAGGTTCCTTTTGGTACATCTCCAAATAGCTGGCCTGGCGGCCTTTCGCACATACAGGAAAATCGCCTTCGAGTAACCTATTTTCTCTGTAGAATTGCGGCAAGTTTTCTTCATCATGACTGATCTTCAAAACCCGAGGAAATAGTCTACGGCTTCATGAACACTCTTCACTGGCTTTGCAAATAACATGCAGTTAAAAGCTGTTTTTCAAGTAGTAAGAGATGAGGAAAGCGCTGATGGGCAGACATTTCTCTTGTTCCTTATTTATAAACGTTTCGATGATCCTGCAGGTTATCATGGTGTATTGCAATCCTTTGTCTTTTCTGGTCAGATCCATATAAGATGTTTCGTATCCCGAGATACAGTTTCGCCATATCATGGCCGGATCTTCAAAGCGTGATAGGGATGGTTCACTCTCGTCCATCGACTTCATCACCGCGTATCTTGAACATTTGATAAATTCCCTTGGGCCTCTTGCTTCGTCCGTTTTTATTATCATTGCGCGCACGATGTTGATATCATTGTTCTTAGGCATATTTGCGTTTCTGCGGATTCAGTTGAGGAATCTTCTCCAACGCCCACTATTCCTCATTAGCTTCTCGGTTTATATATGGATCGATGAAGCATTCGTTCTACGCTTCAGTTGGAAAGACAGATTTTGTTTTATGGTATTCCTATTTTTTCCTAGGCATCTATCAACTATAGACTCAAATACCGACTTATGTAGGATCGGTGCGTTGAAGAAATAAATGCTTTGTGTATGACGATTATCCCTTTTTCGAGCCCTCTTTTACATTTTGTCTTTCGATTTTGTCACCATCATTAAGAATTTGCTATATTGCAAGACCAGGATGTGATTCTTCTAATTCGACGACAGGCTTTGGCTTCACACGAAGACCGTCGATGTGATGTGATGTTCAAGATGAATGTCAAATTCATCTGGGGCTCGAATCTTCAAGCCTTCTCGAGCGCTCCCCTGTTTACGAAAACCATTGAGAATGAGGCCTACGTTCTCCTGTGCTTCTACCTTCATTTCCTACAAAAGTGTCTCCAGAATTTCGTTAACTACTAATATAGTTTAATTCCAGACTTTCTTAGAAACATCCAGATTCCCATTCCATTTCAAGCGTTTTAGTTGCCCCTCCAGTTATGTGTCTGTTTGGGAAAAATCTTTCACTGGATACTGTCATTTATTTAAATTGATTCCAATATTTTGAGTAGGAAATTTCCAACACAAATGGATACCGATAGCAACAGCCAAACTGATGACTACAGGCACTACTATATTCCACAAGGCCACCATTTTGACTTCATAAACTGATTTATCGCTGAAAATGAAAAACAATTTCAATCGACAAAATTAAGTGAAATAATTCGAATTTTTAGTTTTACGTCAGGTCATACAGATGTCATAACATTACAGTCAACTCAAATTTTGGTTACTTTTAGTCGTATGCCCCTTACCATGAATTACATGGCGAATTCTCCTAAAAATAGAAGCATAGAGGCTTATAATATAGACTGGAGTCAAGGATCTCCGTATATCTTGTTCCGCTTCAATGAGGTCATTTATATTTCTTATGCTTCGTACTTTCCTCCTAGGTTGGATTTTCAAAGTTCTCCATATATTTTCTATAATATTTGATTTCTGGTGATTAACTGGACCAGTCTGAACAAGGTCATCCATTTCCTATTTTCTATGAAATACATCGTACAGAAGTTATGTGACATAGCATTATCATCTAGTATCCAGGATCTGGATGTACTTCTCGCTGTTAATATTTCCATCCACAACGGACAAAGTTTCAACTAAATGAGTAGTAATACTGCCCCAAAGCATGGCTGACATTTTGTTGTTGTCACCTCCAACTCGGACGCATTCTTGTCGGTAAGCTTCGAAGGCTTTTCTCCAGACATACACTCTGTTGTCTCTTCCAACGGCCACCGGAGTTCGTCTGAAAAAAAATCACTTTCTCTAGTCAACAACACTCCAGGGTATCTTTCCCTTTTCACGAAGCCATACGGTTGTTTTTATTGTCTTTTTCTATCACAGTAAGGGTTATCCAAACTGGATGTTTCTTAAAGCCATAGAAAAGGAGCTTCCTTTGTACACTTCTTGTGCAAAATTTCGTTAATGTGAAGGTGTTCAATACACTAGAACTTTCCTATAACATTTGCCATCAGTTTTGTTTTACAATCCTCTCAGGTGTCTCAAGTGTACAGCCGCTCTTTCCTCTATTTTTTCTTCCTTCCCCGGTTTCTCAAATTCTACATGTCCTTGCTCTTCAAAACTCTTCATTAGTCTTGATATCGTAGCTCTTCAAAACTCTTCATTAGTCTTGATAAAGTAGTGCTGTTTACATGTAATATCCTGGTGATTTATGTTCGACTCAATTTCTTTTTTTACAGATATCGCCAATTTTCGGTGATCTATCAATATTTATTTTCTATTCTGCAGCATTCTGTAATCAGTTGTCTACAATTTTTAAGTCAGCAGACGATTTTTGACAACCTGTGCAAGTGAAAATCTATAACCTGAAAACCATATCCATATCAAACAGACTTACCCATCGTCATTCAAACATGTTTCATTCTGCTTTGCGAAAACGCAATACATAAAAATACTGAAATAATTGTTGATGTTTGCTGCCAGAATAATGGGACGTCACTGTAGATAACTCATTCAAAGTACTTGAGACATGTTGTATATAATGCTTACACCTTGTTTCGTCTGCAAACATTGCTTTTGTTGTGCAGAGGCGGTGCAGTAATTTTGTTCACCGCGAAGGTTGTATTTTTAAAAGTGGTTCGTTTTACTTTGAACAAAAATGTTTTCCCGCTCTCACAGAAAAGACAAAGTGTACGATTTTAATTTAAACTCCCTCTAAATCCTGTTCTGGCCATGGGCCATCCATGTCGCCTTTTGTAATTGGAGCGGATGAAGATCACTCTCAACCCTAAAATACAAAAGATGAATATATATTCTTCAGTAAGGCACTTTTCATATATAAAGATAAACGGTATTGTTATCCTTGAATGCGAAGATTTTATTAAGACATAATGGAGTATTCTAATATACAAAAAAGTTCTTGAAAGTTTACTCGACATTTATGGAATGCCTATTCAAGGTTATCTTTCGTAGTCCTCATACCAAGAAGCAAATGAAGAGAACATACGTGTACCCCTCCATATATGTATAATGTGCAGAAAAAAAAAGCTACCTTGTTCAGCTGCCATGACTATGTTGTTCTCAGTAGACATAACACGAACTTAGTACCTTTAATTTTCCTCTGACAAATACGCATCATCGGTGGATACGCATCAAAAAGTGGAAGATCTTACCAAACCTCTTTGTCTTTTACTCTTCTTGCCTCAAAGTAAGAAAGTGAACATCCCACGTACATCCACTACATGAGTTCTGAAGTTAGAAGCCTATGCCAGTCCTAGATCAAAGTCCAACGTTACCTCGATAACAGCCGAATAAAATTAAAGTACAAATCTTTCCTTGATGTAACAGATTTCATTGTCGACAAAGTGAGCTACGATCTGTCCAAAACGTATTACAAAACTTCGAGTGATTAAAGAGATATCTTTATTTTGATGAACAACATTTTGGGCACGAAGTATTTACCTTGCATGTACCCAAGCATGTATTCCATGTTCATGAGTAATATTTTATACCCATAATTTTTTAGCATGTGAGCTCAATTTGATTAACTGTGACGAGCAACTCAGTGTTAACTATCTTTCATTCGAAATTTGATGTGTGCGATTTAGGACGACTGTATATTTACTCTCAACAAGACCATAACATACAAAATCTTACAATCCAGATTGAATAAATTTAATTTTAATATCTAGACTAGATCGATACATAACATGCGACATCAAATACAAATGTTGCCATTTGAGTTAAGTACTTCAGTTTCGTTCATACTTAATACTCAATAGATTATCTTTCATATTCAGTAAAATAATGTCCACATCTGCGGTATTAGAGTGGGGAGAAGAAGGAGTCTATTGTGCGTGATATACGAATACACGATGGAGTAAGCAGAGATAGACTCTAGACTCACCGGTTTATTTAGTCTATCAAGAACAAAACACAAAGGAATTAAATTTTATACCACAGATGTGCAAGAATGGTTGGATAAAATACATGTGGTGTTTTTTGGTAGTAAGACATATTTCCATCAAACTATATAATCAAAAACTTCCAGATACAAGCGATCTTGGTTCCTGTAAGGTTTTATAATGTCTTGTTGAACCTTAGTGCTTGTGCCAGGCGTCCTAGTCCTAATCAAAAGATCACACATCGGAGTTAAGAGCTAATGCTTCCTTAGTTAGTAGCTGTGTGTATAAATATCTCACTCTCCCTATATCAAATATTCATTCTCTTTTCACAAGACAGAGAAAAAAGACAGATAGATGGCTCGATTGATATATGGATGGATGAACTGATTGATAACTGAATGGGTATGTCGGAGGACGGTTGCATGGAAGGATGGGTGGACAGGTGGACTGGCAGCATATATATATATATATATATATATATATATATATATATATATATATATATAGGTAGGTAGGCACTAAAGCTGATGTATGTTTGTTTTCAACAGCACGTGTTAATAAATGTCTCTGTCATAACGTCCCTCCAAAAACTTAGTTTCTTATCTGTAGCAAATTCAGCTGAAAGGCTAACATGATCCTACATGCCACGCACACAAACACACACAAAAACACACATGCATACACACTGTGTATATTGCAAATACAATACAACACACTCGTTTACAAACCATTTCATTTCATGAGGACATTCAATCATTAATGACAGCAAATGGAATGAATACTTTTTATCAAATAAAATTACTTGCTATATATTATAAAAATAATAATTGAAGAATGTCAACTTTTGCATTGTTAAACTTAAGAAAAAACAATATATACAATTATAACTTTTTGCTAACAAAATAATCAATGTAATAACTTTAAGGTTATATGTGCCACTTCATATATGCAAATCTACATAACTATATATAAGATAATACTAAGCGAGAAAACATACTTTAAGGAAAGATATACATATATTAAGAAGGAAACATGCATATATTAAGAATGGAAACAAGTCAATGACAGAAACGGAACAATAGAGATAATAAGATCACCTCAAATATTCGCATATAGATTATAGTGAGAGTTTTAATTATAAAATATGATGAAAAGGCTAAAATAGTTTACATGCTAAACAGGCACAGAGAAGATAGAAGGGGATACCAACTTTTGTAAATTGGGCAAGGTCATGTGCACTACAGATTTACAAGTATGATATATAGATATAATGAATCAAAGGATTTCAGTTGATACAGGAAAATTGTATAATGGAATTATTACTGTAAGAATAGGAATATAAATAATGAAGTTAAACACTGAATCATATCACATATAACTGTATCTTGATACGATATATTAATATTTGTGGGAAATTAAAGAATGTAGCTGGAGAACGATCAATCTTTAAATGATGAAAGACAAAAATATCTCATTAAGACTGCAGAAAGATACATCATGGGTGCATATAAAATAGTAAAATAGACTGAGTGTAAACATTTTAAGAAATAATCTATAAAATTAAACAAGTACATAGACATAAATTACACACTCAAGCGGGGCTAAAGCAAACATTTTCCCCACGTTATTGAGATTCCAAGTTAATAAAGAATATGAAATTTTAGTTAACTCATTTCATGTCGTAGGGAAAGATTAGGGACTTGACTGAAATTTAAACTGCATTTCTCAATCTGGTGGGAACTGGGACATGTAGTGTATTCCAAGTCACTTAAGATGCTTGCGTAAACCAAGAACAAAACTATTATAATCCTTTTGACAATGAAATCAATAGAAAGTCTATTATTTTCCTTCTTTCCAGAATCAGGCATGTAGTGTATTCCGAAGCACATAAGATAATTGAGTAAACCAAGAACAAAATTATTGTAATCCTTTTGACAATTAAATCAATAGGAAGTCTATTATTTTCCTTCTTTCCAGAGGGCAAAACTCATATAAGTTACACACAAACAACATACAAATCCACTTCCTACAATATATATATATATATATATATATATGTATATATATATATATATATATATATAAATATATATATATATATATATATATATATATATATAGCTAGAATATAAATATGCAGATTAAACACTTATATACGCCGACGAAAAACTGTGATAGAAGTGCAATATGACCTGACTCCAAGATAGTGAAATACACTGAGAAAATTCTCACTATCCCTATATAAGTAAATTAAATAAAACCATATTTGTATATGCAACCCCATGGTGGTGAAATGTCAAGATTGTGGTAGAATGTATTAAAGTATGTGAAAGGAAGAGTTCGACGAAAATCTCTGATTGATCTCTACTATAGATCCAATTAAATACTTGATATCATAGAGTGCATTCACATGCAACTGGGACTGTCTTTTGAGAGACTAGGTCTTAATTCCGAGAATATTAGTCCTAAGTGACTCTTTCATAACTTGAAATGTCGCCTGTAAAAATTCCGCTAATTTAATGTTTTTTACTAGGACAGTGCATAGTGTTTTCACATTTTTAATTTCGATTGCGTATTTTATCAAAAGTAGAGGGTTTATTTCACGAATGTGTGCTACATCAGAGGTACTGATTAGTCTAGTAACCAATTTAAATTCTAGCGAATATCTGATATAATCGTTGGGTTTTGTTCACAATCATTAAGCTAGAGTAGTGATGATTGTTGTGTATATACCTATATGCGGACTGTGTGTACAAATCAACACAGATCAACACAAAAGGTAAACCGTACATGTGAGAAACGTTTTAAATAGTTCTATTTATATCATCGGTGATTGTGGTATTCAAACATTACCGTACCTAGAAAGGCTTAAAAATGGCAATCATTATTGATCAACGATACTTTTGAGCGTGTGTTTTTCTAGTTGGTTATTATGTTCTCTCTCGTTGCGCTCGGACAAATCATTGATTTAACATGTTTTAAGTACCGTTTCGTGGCGTTATCAATAGTTCTGTATTATAGTCTACTTGCTACATGGACAGTAGAGTAACTTCTTTTAAACTTTTTCCAGGTAAAGCTGTATCTATCGGCATTCATACAACACATTGTTCGGTATGGAAGAAGTTACTACAGACGATATTATTGAGGCACTTTTCAAGATCAACAGTTTTAACTATGCAGTTTACGACAATCTTAGAAGTGAAGAGTCCATTTCTGGTGCGTCAAGAGTAGGCATACGCCTAAATGAATGTCAGAAGCCAGTATCCGAGTTCTCACCCATCGAGTCAGCCCTCAAGGATAGTTTGAAGCAACAGCTTGGAAAATTTGACATTTCGAATGCTGAATGGAAAAGGAAGATCTTTCTCATAGATGTTGTTATGGGATCTTTTACTGAAGCAGATGAGGGCAGAAGCATCCACAGAATTCGAAGGACTAAAATTGGTCGGTTTTATAAGGCAAGGGAGTGACAAAGAAGGACTGAAGGTGATTGCCGCGAACGAGTTTGACATGTTATTAGAGTAACATATTGAGAACATTAACCTTGAGTTAATTCCTATGTCTACGCCGGTTCTTGCGAAAAAGAGGGTGAATAACACTGAAGCGAATCTGACACTTTCCAACATGGCTGAGGAAAGAAATAATTTTAAAATGTCGTGACTTCTTCTATCTTAGCTCTCGACGTCTTCATGAGCGAGTATTCGAGTCCATTATTGACAAAGCCATAGAGAAGATAGACACTCTGATAAGGAGACCTGTTCTTCGGGGAATGGTATCCTTCAGCTTCATTCATAGGATGAATCCGCCGTCTGTCAATCTCTCAATGACAATTACAAATCTATATAACCTTCATCCGATCACTTTCTTTGATATTGTGCCGGGCATGCCTTTGCAGGGAGATTCAGAGATTCCAAAGTATGCTGTTGTCAAATGGGTGGAAGACAGCCAAAACCAGGCAAATCGGTTCGATGACCAGTCTATTTTATGTCGAATTAGCACCTCAGACTACGAAAAGTACTTTATGGACATCGCTAGAGAAGGAAACTTAGGCAAGAGGTACGTCATGACTGCTTGTAGGATCGTCAAAGCTTTCATGGATAGACAGAAAGGAAACTTAGGCAAGAGGTACGTCATGACTGCTTGTAGGATCGTCAAAGCTTTCATGGATAGACAGAAAGGAAACTTAGGCAAGAGGTACGTCATGACTGCTTGTAGGATCGTCAAAGCTTTCATGGATAGACAGAAAGAAAGGAATCCACCCTTGCCAATCAGTATCTTCATGTGATCTTACTTTCTCAGAAACATTGCATTGTACTGCTTTTATTCCGAGCCATGCCATTACACGGGTGCAAAAAAGCTCTTGGATGCTTTCTAGGCTTTCTCCATGTCTGTCTCGAGGAAGGGAGGCTGCCACAATTCTTCATCGGCAAACATCTTCTTGGGATGCATTTTCCGTCGTGTGCGAGGGGAGGGGGGGAGAGGTTTGACTTCTTCTGGAATGCCGATCCTGAAACTATTATCAACGCCAAACAGGATATGCCTTTCGTTCAGTCATTGTTTGAAGGGAGGTACGATAAAAAATAATTTTTGGACCCGACGTGCCAGCAGTTCAGAGAATACATTTAAACGGGAGACTATGCAGACTAACCTAGCATCTAAAATAGCCATCAAAAACGTAACAGGTTTGAATATATTGCTCTATTTGAAATTGGTTTTCTGATAATTGTTGATTATTCGTGACAGTTAAATTATTTGTATCATATTCTATATGCTGGTAGATATAAATTTTGGACAAGAGGAGTTTCAGTTAGCTTCTTATTAACATGCTTTGAATTCAATTAAATATTTGAAACTGTATGTAGCATAAAAATGTATACTGTAAGCTTAACATCGCTTGGTACACTTTAAATGTTGTCTTTCTTTAACATGTTTTACATCGATCAATGTTAAGCCAACTCAGACATTTGAATTATCTTGTACTCACTTTTCTTTGGTTTTTTTAAACACCTATGTAAGTAATAATAAACGTGTTCACTTGCTTTTATCGTAAATAAACTAGTATCCTAATGATTAGCAACTGTTTTTCCTGAACTATAATTTAAAAAAATGAAATTTAATCGCGTGTTTACTACCACCAAGGGTAACATTTAGTTGTCTAGACAATTGGAGTAATCATATTAATAACATATATCAAACGACCCCAAAAATGAGAAATGCCTAACAAATGCTTTAATATAAATTTTCAGCTCAAAATTTTAGAAAGGATATATTTTACATACGTTCGCTCTTTACTTGAATATGCTGATGTTGTCTGGGATGGCTGTTCGGCTGAAGTCTCAAACTGCAATTAGAAAGCATATAAGGTTGTAGCTGGACATACTAGAAGTGTATCTCGTCATAACATTTATAACGAAACTGATTTGACTAGCTTGGTAAATAGAAGAAAATGTTTATAACTATGTCACTTTCATAAAATTGTATATGGGGTCTTTCTTTATTATCTTCCTGGTCTTCTAACGCCATTAGTTGGCGAGACAAGCAGATATAATCTTTTATCACAGATATGCTCCTTCATTTGATTAAAGTGATCACATCACGCTGCTCTTTCCCACTCTCTTTGAATTAAATATTACTAGCTGAGCACTGTATCAGATAAGAGCCAGATACCTCAAACATTTGAGTCATTTTCAGAACGATTATTGTTATTGTTAAGCGTTAAGGCATGCATGTATGTATGAACTCAATAAAAACTCATGTTCCAAGCTTTTTGCAAATTATTTCTTGAAGTTTGTAAAAACAAACTACATAATTTAGACCAAACAGAAGAACACACCCTTAGTCAATTTTGTAGGGTTTGATCCAGATATTGAAATATATACTCCAGTAAAGGAAATAAATTTATTGAAAATTAGAAGTGGAATATACATAAAAATCTTTGCAGAAAGCCTGGCGATAAAAAAGGCTAGTTATATAGTATTCATATAAAATAGCGTGACTATCGTTAATGTAAGTATGTAGCTGTAGCATTTGAAATGTGAGTGCATGTATTTCCCATTTTCTATTTGGTCTTATTTCAAATAAAAACCTCAAAAATTTTGGAAGGTGAAATTTCAGCTTAGCTAAGGTTTCCTGAAAGGGAAGGTGGAAATATTTTTAGTCACCTTTTGCCTCTAAAGTTTGAAACCAATAAGTTTTATTCGCATATCTGGATTACAAATATGGTACCTCCAGGAGTTACATGAAATGGAAATCCAACTGGTCGTGTTAAATTACAGCTTATTTCAAAGATGCAAAGTTTGATTTTTTTTTTTAAAGTCTTATTTCAGTTTTGTATTCTGTACATTGTATAAAAACGTTTTTCAACTTCTGCCCGTTCAGATCAAACTGTAATACATATAGAATGTTAAAACTACTGATCGCTATTTTAATGTCTTTATAGACAAAGGCATTTGAAATATTTGACACGTTTGCCAATACAACAAGCCGATTGTAGCATCGCGATTCCGCTTCTCTCTCGGATACTATTTAATATCTTCTTGTGCCTTACTCTATATCACACGTATTATAATTATGCATGTACTAAATAACAAGGTAAGTACTTTAATTGAAGACTATGCAAAGTACAGTGAAACGCCCACAAGATAGTTTTTTATAACAAAAAATCAAATATTATTATTTTGTTGGGGGGGGGGGGAATTTTCACTACCTTAATGACATCAGTTTTTTTCCAGTACAGCTAAACCCCTCTTGTCCGAAAACCGAAACAAATTTAGATCCCAAATTCCAATTTTGCATTGAAAAAACAAAAACAACAAAGACACAGCCTTTAAGGTATATTACTATTACCTGAATGATTGCAGATCAGCCATTTAAGAAATTATATTTATCGTTGAACAGGATGAAATTGTGTTGGGATTAGATTTAGCGAAGACACTGAAAACAATTTCGTAAATGAATGAAATGCTTATTTCTAATGTGATTTAATGATGAATGAATCTCACACCATACTCATGCGAATAAAGTCCAACAATGGATTTAACAGAATGATGCGCATCAAGGTCAACAACTGATATAAGGAAATAATATCGTTCCTGAATGGAGCTAATCAGCACATGCAACTTCGACGAGTAATCAAGCAAGAATCAACGCATGGAACTTGTGCACAAATATGATTGATATATGGACCATAGACGATCAATGTAAAGAATTAATACACAAACACGAACAATGTATGATTCTATCACCAAGGGTATAAAAGTATAGGATTTATACACAAATATGAACGATGTATCTTTCATCCACAAGTATGATGTGTGTATTATTAATTTTCAATCATATAGCGATATTGAATTATTGATTTTACTCATATATTTGCCTCCTGGAAGAGCAGCACCTCCTTCACAACAACCTCTCACAGTCTTACTAACACAAATAACAACATTTGATATAGTTACACTTTTTGCTATGGCTACAGCAGCAATTTTTACCCCAATTTATTTCAATATTTGTTTTAATCTTTCTCACACAGTTAATTATGTTTAACGTTTGAATTGATTTTTAAAGAAATATTGATATTTTATCTCCAAATGTGTCAGATGTCCCACAAATTATGCGTTGTTTACTTTCAACACTTTTCTTGCCACACTGCTTTTTTGTTTGGGTTTGTTTCGTTGCTAATATCCTTTTAAGTCTTCAATCGGTTTTTCATACATTTCAACATCAGATCTCATAGCTTCTATTTTCGAATGGACACTTTCAACATCATTTACAATGATGTAACCTATTTATCCCGACTAATCTACGAATCCCGTGCAACAGGATGAAGCCGAGTTGGTATTGGATTTAGCGAAGACACTTAAAAGCAATCTCGTGAATGAGATGTTTATTTATAATGTAATTGAACGATGAATGAATCGGAGAATATACTAGTGCGCATAAAGTCCAATAATGGATTTAACTGAATGATGCGCACTGAGTACAAAAACGGATATAAGAAAATGATATCGTTCCTAAATGGAACTAATCAGAACATGTAACTTCAACGAATAATCAAACGAGAATCAACGTATGGAACTTATAAACAAATATGATTGATATATGGATGTATCACCATGGATGATCAATGTATAGAATTTATTAAAAAATATGAACAATGTTTGGTTCATCCACAAGTAAGATGTATGTATAATTGATTTTCACTCATATAACGATATTTAATTATTTGATTGTGTATCTCGTGGCGTCCAGTTGACGATCACGATGTATTTCCGGTTACACAGCTCTAGTCGAATGGTCAAGGAGCCACCACGCATGGCCTGCCCCTTCCAGTCTGCTAAAGGATCCCTTAAGAGCCTCCTTATCCCATACAGTTCCGCTGGTTCCGAAGCTTTGGTCCCTCACTGCAAGTCACCATCGACCCCAGCATACGGGTTGCACGAAACCCTACTTAGGTCTACGACTCCCCGTCACAAACAGCTAAAAATATAATGACTGAGCCGTGTAGTACTTGAGACACGGTTAAGTACGAATACAATAATATGCATTATTCATCAGAACTATGGTACGAGAATATTATTACAGTAACCCCGTTCGTACGTGAACCTCTGTTAAACAAGAATGATCTCACTGAGCTATAAGAAATCGAACATAACTCGTCCTTCAATGCATGCACAAAAAAATGTATAATTCAATTCAGTTTGTCTGTTAAGTTATAAAAATGGCTAACTTGAAACAGACTATAGTCTATCTGATAGCATGGTGTAATATGACGTAGATCTGACTCTCTGTAACATTTTGAGTAAATTCCCAAACATTAAATCTATAAAACAAATCTATCAATAAAACGGATAGCAATAAAGAATACAATTTTATATTTTACATACCTCTACAGCTGAAGATTGCTCCCGAAAACTGGACATATTCCTGACAAAACTCCTTGTATTGGGATAAGAAAACGAGAATTTACTCTATAAGTACCCTGGTTGTAGTGAAAATCCATAGCCAGAGGACTTGAGGTAATGGGGTTTCTCACTGCAGGCACTTTGTTATAGCAGTAGGGGATATTACTCGTGCTTCGTTTTAAAATTTACCTGCCAATCATTTTGAATTCCTAAAATATATCCAATATGTCCAGATTTAGACTCTTGTCTTGAAAAAAAACAACACTCTGTACTCATGATTGGTTCAATGCCATTTAGATTATTATTTGTCTTCGTGGTTTTCTCTACACATTCAGTATTCGAAACAAAAATATCAGATTGCTCAAAATAAAACTGTTCAATTTATTGAACATTTTTTAACCAAGTTCTACTATTCATCAATCTGTTCTCACTAGTGATAGGCTGGTAAATGTGGAAAAGAGGGTCAAACACCTTGACCATGTATACAACATTGTGAACAACAGTTGTTTGGTATATTTATCCAGCAATTTCCTTAGAGTATTAGACCATCACAATTATAATATCAAAGGCAGTAATTACAACTTTGTAGTAAAAAGCGTAAATGACGTATCCTTAATCATCATACAATACAAGAATGAAACGCCCTACCACAGAATAGTAAATATATTACAAACAGGAATATATTTCGCACAGCAATACAGTCTCAATTAATGGAACAAACTGAATATACTGAAGAAAGGATATTTCTCTATTACTGCTTTCAGGTAACTGCCCATTTTAAAATTAAATTCTACATACATTTTTGTTCTCTACAAATAATGAATTTGCGACATTTTCGTATTAATAAACAATGTGATGCGTAATATAAATATCTTTTTAATTTAATTTTTAACAATGCTGCTACAAGATACAAAAAATGTGTAACAACACTAGCGATGCCGTAAAAAAGAAACTCAGAGATTTTGTATCACGACATATTCAGATAATACCAAGTTTGTAATTCCACCCATTAAAATAATGATTTTCTCAAAATTTTAAATACATTGATAATGTAAAGACTACTGGTTTATCGAGAATCGGTGCATATTTTTTGCAGACTGGTGCTGGGTATATGCATCAAAACGTCGCCTTTATTATGAGCTAAGAAATCAAAATCTTTTTTCCAGGCCAATGGAAATCTGCTATAGAAACGCCTATCTGCAAAAAGGGGGTAAGATAACATTGATCAAATTATAGGCCAATTTATGTTCTCCCCATACTATAACAATTAGTCGCAAAGTGGCATGTATATACCCATTTTTGTTTTAAATAAATTGATAATGTAAAGTCTACTGTACTGGTCTATAAAGAACTTTTCTTTGAAGTACGAATATAGTAGATACAATCAGAGAAATATTTTTACAAAAATCTGACGTAGGGCCAATTTTAGTCAAAAGTGAACCTATTCAGGCCCATAATAATAGAAACGATAACATATTTTATGAAAACAGAAATTGTTATTCCAACGACCTACATGGTAGACATTCGGTGTACATAACATATCACTTGCAATGACTTGAAAACAATTTAATACACAGTATGTTCCGCTTATGCAGATGTGAAGGTATGAAGAAAAACACATTTAAAGTTACACCTGCGTACACAAAAGAAGTGCAAACTTTATTTAAGCTGTTATACAGCATGTGAGTGAGGCAAACTCCTTAGACAATACTTTACTATGTACTTGAAAGAGGCAAAGTTAGATTGGGTCAATATGAGACAACTTTGCGTATTTACGAAATTTCAAAGAAAACAATATACATCTAACATTGTCCAATGTTAGCGTGATACTAGATAAACCTGTTACTAATTATACTTCTTGCGAGCGTGTAATTCGCATTTAATGGGTCAGTTTTTGACTAATTTAAGGCGAGTAGGTATAATTGCATTTTAAGCGATACCTAAAAATATATATGCACAATCCGAGAACTAAGACTAGGTAAACAAAGCGTGATTGTCCGTTCGCGACATTATTTCACACAATTTTGTATTATCTTCCTTGAATTATAGAGAGCGAAGTGAAGTGTTTGCATAACTCACATTTGCTACTTGATGCATATTTCACATTGCTTTATGTTCGATCATGCCAATACATCGTGGTTAAAATTTAACTTAAAAGTGCCAAAAATAGTTCCATTAGACAGCCTTGATTGAAAGTAGTTGGGTAAATATAAGAAGACAGCATTGTTTGTTAAGGTCATTTATTATAATGACTGTTCAACGAAAAAGGCATATCAAATGATTGATTTGAAAATATTTTTTTAATTCATAGCATTAAGTTCCAAATGTATGTATACAAAATACTACAAATGATAACAAATAATATGAACAGCATTGTATTTCTACTGCATATGTATCTATGCCGTATGTATACACATTGCCACAGCACAATGATGACTGAATGGAATTGAAGTCAAACTTTAACAAAAATGAGAGTGACACAGTAACAAGAAACATTCTTTTTTAAATTCTTTCGATAAACAATTAGCATTTTCCACTCTTTGTCATTTGCAAAGCTACCTTATATCGGTTAGAAATGAGATTTCTTCCTTTCCCAGTTTATTGTTGATTTGGTTTATCTTGTGCTTGTATACAATAGCGATATCAATTTTTATCAAGTATAATTTTGAGTAAAATGTAAATTTATGTTTTCGTTTTTATTTACTATGACGTTTTATGTAATTGAAACTCTTCTAAGTGTCCTACAAACCATCCTGTTTATAACGTGCATGGAAACTATTAAATCTCTTTTAAAAATTTCAAAAGCCTTTCTTTCTGTATCTGTTCCTTTCACATAATCCTGCAGTTCACAGTAAAGAATCGCTACTTCCTATCCTGATGTTTTTGTCTTTTGGGTTTGTTTTACAGAGTGATGTTGCAAATTTTTGGCTAGGAGAAAACGTTTTCTATGAGTTAGATGAGTTTGATATGGAAAGAAAATCAAAATATTATATTTGTAATGCTTTCGGTATCTCATTGATTGATATATGTAAAACATATTCTATACATATCCTTAATGGAAGAATGCACCAAGATCGAGAGGAAAATTTTGCATGTATTGTGTATGACGGCGATAGAGTAGTAGATTATACGAATGCCTCAACCGACCTCTCTAAATATTGGCCGGATTTTGAACTTGGTTTTATGAGTGAATCTGTTCACTTTCTTGTCATATGTGAGATCACTTTTCCACTTGTTGACATTATAAACAAATGCATATCCAAATAAAGGTATACAGTTCAAATCTTCGCCAAGTACAGATGGAATGAAAACAAGAAAAATGAATTTATGAATTCGTTCCAAATTGGACTTTCTGATTTTAGTCATTCTATATCTCGAGGGATTGATGCAACTGTACAGTATATCATTGATATGTATCACAAGTCAGCCCGTTGTATGTTGTTCAGGCTTCCAAAATTAGGAAAGCACACACGATTTAGTGGAATAAACAATGTGACTTTTTAAAAAGGTTACGAAAAATAATCTTCTCTCCTAAATTTAGACTTGATAGTTCTACTACAAATTTAACGAATTATAAAATGAGTAGAAATAGGTTCAAACATGTGGACTGGAATAAAATAGAGAATTCTACGGGTACAAAGAAAAGAGAATTAATTAAATCAAGGTCATATATTTCAAAGTTTTGGAAACTGATTAAGCAAACACATGCACGCAAGGCATACAGTAACGGCACAATATAATGTAATCAATGTTAAAAATATTTCAAATCGTCTCTCAATGACCCAGAAAGAAATCACAGTTTTGATTACATGATTGAAAATCCAGATGATGTTTTTGAAGGTCATATATGCGAGTGAAATAGTTCCTTATATCTACTCAAAAGACGTAGATTTTCTTTTTGTTATATATTCTTAAGGCACAAACGTTAGATTTGCATGGATTTGTTTCTCCATTCTGTGTCAATGCGATTAACGGCTGCAACGTACTACGTCGATAAAAGAAGTTCCAACATTTTACAATAATTTTAAGATTGCAACTTTTTAAAAATTTAGGTTGTAGATATATTGCTTCAAATTGTGTATTTTGTCAAATTAATGAATGTTTTTATGCGAAAATGAAGAGATTTTAATTTTCGTTTGCACATTTCTTGTGCGGATTGATACAGTGAACATTGCGAACAAAATTGCTGGGGTGGAGGTGGAATATTAGTAGGTATTCTGTCAGACGAATGCTAGAACAAAACTAAAAATACCTTAAAAAATGAAAACGAAGAGTACATATACAGTTGGTTTCTTTCAAATATATGCCTTCTTAATACAACGTACAATTTAAAAGAAACTGTAGTACAAAGACTGAGGAATGTCCAGGTATTCATCATACATAACTTTAAATAAAGGTGTTTTTAAAAATATGTGCTAAACAACAGAGTATTTATAACTTGCATACCACTTTTGATGAATATAATCATTCGAAATCAGAACAAACCAATATAAAGTGTTGTTAAAACATTTACAAGAAATTGGTTCAGCAACATAAATTAGATCCATTGATACATACATACATACATACATACATACATACATACATACATACATACATACATACATACATACATACATACATACATACATACATACATATATAGATAGACAGATATGAATATATACTTGGATATATGGATAGAGGGGATATATATATATATATATATATATATATATATATATATATATATATATATATATATATATATATATATATATATATATATATATATATATATATATATATATATGGAATATATGGAAGGATAAAGGAGAAAAGCATGCATACATACATCCAAGCACAAACACACACATACAAACATACCAGCAAATGTAAGTATATTTGTCGCAGTTTAACGCCCAGAACAGTGGTTGTTTGTTTTGCATAATTTTTGTAATACTTAAAAAAAGGTTGAAATAATAATTACCATTTTGCAAACTTCTGGAAAAACAGGTGAAGAACTAAATAGCAAACACAACACCAAACCCTAATGCAAGATACATCAGAGGGCGGTTGAAGAGAAATACTGCAACAAAATTAGCCTTTTTTTAAAAAAAATATTAACCAATATTTAGACGGTTAAAGTTGGAGTATATTTCTTTAACGAAACGAAGAAAAATATACCACTGTTGATGAAACCAATTAGATAGCTTCGTTTTGTTAAAGAAACATAACCCGTCTTTAACCGACTTCGGCATTCCTCGGCTAATATCACAATTCAACCAACTTAAATGTATGTTAACGGAACTTTAAAGCGAGTTCACTTTTTTGTGTCAGAATTTGATTCCTTCAGGAAAAAGACATCAGAGTAAGTATCGTCCGACGAAAGCCTTTTTGGAAGTAAGACGTCGCACTCAAACAACATAAAATATCAGAGTGGATGTCTTACATTGTAGGACTACCATCAAAGTTGCTGTGGTTTTACAAGCACAGTTGTACTCAGTAAGGGGTAAGAGATTTATTAACATTCGTTTATGTTTGGTTCTGATCTTCAGAAAAAGTTGGCATAACAAGCACGGAACGATGATCATATTTCTTCTTAGCAGAGCTTTAGATAAGAATTAAAAGACTTTAGGTATTTTACACCCTGCTCTTGACATAATTGCATATCTTTAAATTATAATTTGTAAACACCACCACAAAAAGTGAAGATACCAGACCGAGTCCTAAGCATGAAGATGTTACTAATGTATTTTAGACTGAATAAAGTGACTTATTGACCAAGACTGTTTCAATGTGCATTCAATAATATGGCTCTATTTGAGTGAATATTCTCAGTTATCAAGTACTATAATTCCAGATGTGCACAGAACATACAGAATTTGTCCCAGTCGCATAGATTATTTTGATTGAATATGCCGTCATGAAGTACGGCCTATGCTTATGGCAGGATCAGTATATGGTGACAGTTTTTTGACTAAATGCTGAATTATATTGTTTTTGGTAATTTCAATACATTGAACAACGTATTTTTCACAAGTTTAGTCAGTTTCATTGTGTAAATACAAATATTCACAGATTATCTATGCATCTGCAGTATCAGGGAATAAATTAATAGAATAAGTTGTGATCTGATCTTAAGATTAAGAATCCATGAAACTATAAAAGTAGTGTATGTAACCGGAATTTGTATCAAGGTTTTCTGGTGGCAAAATTCAAATATTTTGTATTTTTATTTTCAGTACTGAGTACCTCTTTTTCACTGGAGATGACCTGTCAGAGAAATCACCTGTTGTCACAACAGATGGGTAACTACCACACCCAGACAGGAACAAGACAGCGTAAAACTTAAACCATAATGGTCACCAGCCATAGGAGGAGATATTGTGGGACCATTTTTTCTATTGTCTGTATCATGATGCAGCATTAGAATTTAAATTTTGTTTTGACATAGAGCAAGTAGTTGCTACCTGGGGCCAAAAGTTGGTTGCAGAATCATTTACCAAGTAGCAATCTGAACACCCAGTTTTCACAATATTAGTAATGGCCAATACTTCTTAACAGCGCTACTTTGAACTGTTGATTTTGAGGTTGTGTGGGACAGCTTCATTATTTTGAAAATATGTAGTAATAATAATAATAATAATAATGACAACTCAATAGAGCGCCTAATCTTTTTTTTAAGAAAAAACTCTAAGCGCTTTACAACATCAAGTTAACACGTAGTACCATAAGAACAGTTTGCACACAGACAACAACAAAAAAAGCACATGAAAATGTCTCACAACACTATAGCAATAAATGAATTATTATGCAAAATCACAACATCGTGAGATGAATGCTGTCACCAAGTGAAATTGTAAAAAAGGCCAAGGATTACGTGAAGTTGAGTGATAGCAAGGAGCCATTGAACTCCATAGGGTTTGGAATTGCAGTTTGTGAACTGTACTGGAGGTAATTAAGGACTAAGTGTCCTTTACAAACTTTTTATTTAAACATAATGTTTACTGTCGCTGCATCAGTCTTGAATTGCACTCCTGAACTATTAAAACGCATGTTTTCTAACTTGGCAATAGTAGTAAATGATATTTTGTTACACTTTACTGAAAACTGGTCTCACTTACGGAAAAATATCGACTGCCTTACTTAGAAGGTCTTGTTTAGGGTTGGCAGGTCTGCATAAGTAAGATACTTGCCCATTAAGTGTCATCCATTCCATTTGTCACTCAAAAATATAGGGGAATTGTAACATTTCCAGATGTTACTTCATGTTTTTCAATCTGCAAATCAGTTGCACAGTTTATAAAAGAATATAAATAAATGTTAACTATTATACCCAAACCTCATTTGCCCGACTATCCCCACTATTTATTATGGATTGCCATGAAACTTCATAAATATTATTCTCATCACATGAAGCCATATTGGCAAACCAGTTTACTCCCATAATTATTTATAGAGTTGTAGCTCTTTTTCACTTGTAGCTTAATGCAGTGCATGACACAATCTTGTTAGAACAACTAGTCCTGCAGTGTTTAATGGATTGCCATGAAACTCAGTAAATATTATGTTTTTCGCCCGAAGTTATGCATATCTTCAAATCACTATCGAACTATTGAGTCTAGAACCATTACACTTTACACATTTTATCATGGGCATAAGTGGATCTGGTTATATTCTTATGCCATTACAGGAAATGTTCCATATTTTACAATTTATGGACCTAGATTTTTTTTCCCAATCTTGTTACCATGATATGGGAAAGACCACTCGTGGTAGACTGTTGAAATTTGGTACATGTATTTCTATTTATATGTAGATGCTTTTAATAAATGTTCAGGCCATTACATACATTTTCCAATGTTACACACATTTTGTAAACTTTTTGACCTTGAACTTTTTTTTTACAAAAACCCTGTTAGCACAGTTCAGAAAAAAAAATACATGAGGTCGACAATTGGATTTTAGTATGAATGTTTTTATGCATATGTAGATGACCTGGTTTGGATTTTCTGACCAGTATAGCAATATTTCAAATTTTCATAAATGTTTACTGCTTTAACTGTTTAGAGTTGGACTTTTCGGTTTTCAGTGGGGCTAGCATGTTTTACAAACACATCTGTGGGTTTTTTATTTATATTTCATCTTGTCATTATTTTTAATATATAAGAATGTAAACAGTGTCTAGACAAAGACCTTTCTAAGAACAGTGTCATACTTTTTCATTATATTTCTAAAAATTGTGAAACTATGCTTTACTTTTGCATTACTTTCTTCTATATAATTTATGCTATAGTAGAGGGTAAATATGCATGTTTTGGCTTGTATAGGCTTGTTTATAAGATAATAAATAGATGCTGTCCCAATTTTGATTCACTTCATTTATGCTTGAAATGTCTTGTATTTGAACGCTTAATAATATGCTTAAAAAGCTTTTGTTGTTTTAGCTTTGTAGCCCAAGTGAGTGATGCAGGCTTCCTGCAACCTCATTATAAAGTGTACAGAATGTTTCATTGCCAGTTAAACTGGTATGCCTGTCTAATTTAGTATGTTTGCTGTGTCAGTTTTAGGTCCAATGGCAAGCGGATCGTGTGATGTGTGCTGTGACTATTACCAGAATGTGAATGTCCCAAAGTCACCATAATTGTGTAGGTATTTCTCATATGAATCTATAAGCAAATTAGATTGTGCAATATTAAGTTATGGAATTTTAAGAGAAAGATGAAGGTGAAAATGAATTTACCACTTTGGGCTTGCAAGCACTGTGACATTTGCATATATGATTAGCCATATTTGTATGCCCCAACATGAATATTATATTATACTGTAAATCATAATATTTTAACATCATAACATTTTTTGCACTTGCATTAAAATCGACTTTATTTGCAAGACAAAATGGGTGAATAACTGGTATCATATATGATTATGCATTCTTAGTATGTATAGTTTACAAAATTTAGCTTCCTCTCTAAATTTTCTAAAATGTTATACTTGTTTACAGTATTCAAAAGATGTCAGTTTAGTTTTGATATGTCACAGTTTGGATCTATGTATTTATAAAATAAAATAATTCTTTCAAAGCTCTATAATATAGAATTTCACCCAACAACAATATTTTATTCCACTCTACTATATTTTAAATTAATTGACAATAAGCAGACTCACTACCTATAAACTTCTCTAAGTTGGACACTGTCTGGACCAAACTTTCATAAGCTGGATACTGTCCGGACCAAAATTATTTTGCTTCTTGTGTAGGTGACAAGCATATCAAGCTTTGTTTAGTATTATAACATCCTTGCTGGGTTGTTGCGATCAAAATATTTCGCCTGTCTACAGAGGATGTTAGGTCACTGATGGGCTGGGTTAGAGAAGGGTGTATATATATGTGTTTGTGTGTGTGTGTGTGTCTGTGTGTGTGATAACCATTTGACCATATAGAGTACAAATGGCTGGTACCAAGCAAATTTGTATATGCGCAATGAAATAACTTAAATATCATTTTGGTATTGGTCATTTGTAAATATCTGTCAAAATTAACTAGATGCAAGAGCTTTTCGAAATTTTAATCATTATTGCTTTGGGATGCTAATTTCAACTAACCAGCCATTACATTAAAACATGCTAAATATCATACTCTGCATCAGTTACCAATAGTTATTGTACCCTTACTCACACTGGGGAACATGGTATGCAAAAGGTTTAAGGTATGCATTCTAGGACATACTTTCATAAATGCTTGCACCACCTCTGGAAGTTAAAACACTTATTAACTTGACATTAAAATGTAAAATTTTGGATCAGTTACGGTCAAACTTATTCATCATAAACGTTATTTACAGTTAAACATATTCACTGGTGGTAATTTGAAATTATTAATTTTAAAAAATATTTAAAAATTTTTTGACATCAAACACTTTTGTAAAATCAATAGACAAGAAGTGAAAAAGTGAGACATATCAGTCACCTTTATGTGTTGTCATCATTGTAAACATATTTGTTAAGGTTCTGGTTACAGTTGTACATTTCCTTCTTGTGTTAAACCTTTTCATGGATTCTTCATACTTCATGCTTTGCATGTCTCAATATGAAACAAAGACAATTCATTTTGCCACCCAACCACCAGTTTCGAAATTGGGTCAAGGTCATTTGGTTTACAGCAGTTTGAATCTTTGTCATGCTTGATGTAGTTGGACTTTTTTTGTTTACAATGAACTCTTTATAGCAAAGAATTAAATGAGTTTGCTATATTCTTTTCTTTCATTGACAACACAGGACCTCCCTTGGGTTCTGCAAAGAATTGAATGTAGCAAACCTGGCACAATCCATGTAAGATGAGCAGATTGCATAAATACAGAATTATAACTGGTTATTCCGTATAAACCCAGTTTGGTTTTATCACAGTATTGAAAATTTGGCTTGCCTGGCTGAAAGCCAAATGAAATTATGGTATGACCCTTCGGCCATCGTGCATTGTGTCATTTATCCATTGTCTGTCAACAATTGCTATTTTCAACTTTTCAGAAATCACGAGACTGATTTCATCCAAACTTGGCACAGCACATGTGGCCTCTGTTACTAAAATAGAAAGAGATGGTCATTCTCCAAAATTGCTTACATAATTTGATTAAATTTGATAAAAGACATTTTGAGTTTGCACAAATGTTACCAGTTCACCTATCAAAATATGGTCACCATTAGTAAAAATAGAAAATAAACCCTGTCCATCGTTCATGAGCAGTTGTTATTTTCAATTTCTTTGCAAAAAGCAGTAGAAAATTTAAACCAAACTTAGCACAGAGCATCCTGACATAAAGACATTTCCAATTTGTACAGATGATGCCAAATCTGTCATCAAATATGGATGCTGTTACTAAACATATAAAAATTTAAACAACTTCTTTTCAACAATCACTTAACATAATTTGATAAACTGGACACAAAGTATCAAAGTATTATTCTCATCCACCCTCATTATATGACCACCTTTACTCAACACAGAAAAACCTTTAAACAACTTACTTGCGAAAACTACTTTCTCAGAAATTTGACAGAAAGCATTCTAGTATTATGTGCTTTTAAATTTCTACAAATGATGTTGATTCATCATCCGATTTGGCCACCATTACTCAAATAGATAATATTTTAAATGACTTCAAAGAATCTCAAAACCACTCAACTGAATTTAGCGAACTTTTAAAGAAAGCATTCTGACGATATGGGCTTTAATGTTTGTACAGATGATGCCAATCTGCCATAAAATATGACTGCTGTTACTAAAAATAGATAAACCTAATGACCCGGATCTCTTTGCCAACTACTCTTTGCCTTCGACTCTGAGGCAGATGTCAGCCCGATGAAGTCTTGGACCCATTTAGGCCTCATGTTGGAGTTTTTGACTACTATGGAACGCATAAACTGTATTTTTCTGTCACCTAAATTGAATAAATGGCAGGTATCTTTGCATAATATCTAGCTTTGATGGACTTTGCCTAATATATTTAGGCACGGTAAGCTAGTAAAATCTTGTAATGATATTCATTTATGCTACTTGTTCATGACATTTCACTGTTAGTATGTCTGTCATTTTCTTCAGTAAAAACCACAAGAGATAGAACAAATCACAAAATTATCAAATGAAATCTGGAAATAAAGAATGCTTAGATTTCAAGTTTTGATTTCAGTAGAAATATAGTGCATCAATTATATTTATTTTCTTTATTTCTTCAGAACCTCTTTTAAGAAGATAATACATTCTTTGGAAAGTGAACATGTATTGCAGTAACCATATAAAAGAAGGAGATAATCATGAACAATATAGACAGAAAAGAATGTCATACATGATTTTGTACAGCCGTTCACCTGAAATAAGCATAGTACTCCTCTCAGAATGACATGTGTAAAAATACTACAATTTATTTCAATAGGGTATTAATATATAATGAGAGAAAGACATAGCATCATCACATCGCAGACTTGTTGGAGCATAAGTGTTGTTATTCTGTTGATTATTTGCAGCATAATTTGCCAGAAAAGCACAATTTATCATTTTGGATAATAACTATGATTGTATATTTGTCCAGATTTTATAATCTACTAAACTTCAAATGTGATAATATTGTATATTTTGACATGTAGCGTGCTTACATCAGATCATATACCATTTTACATTCTTTGAGACATCAGCTATCATTCTTCATTAAATTTTTCATTTTGAGAACAGTTAAGTCTCTGTTGTGTGTTTGTCTTTCACTTGCTGAAACTATTGAAAATAACAGGAGTAATTGTTACTATACACTAGGTAAAAGAAGAAAACAATTTCTGTAATGGAGCAGCATCCAGCTCTCTGTTACCATTTATTATTCCTTTGTTGCCTTTACCTTAAGCCAGACATTCCTTACGCTTCAGTTTTTATACTTCTCTGATTGAAAAAGATACATGTTTCTGTTAAAATCAACCACAATCGACTTCTTTCTAAGTCTCCAATATTAAATTTGGTGGTGTTATTTTTGTCTACAACTTTAAAATTTAATAATATAATTCTCACAATGTGTTACCTTCAGGTTTTAGGTTATGGTAATTTTGTTGGTAATAACTTGTAAGATTGAAGCCATTCATTGTAATAACAGTCATTGTTAGTGATTTAAATGTTACTGACTAGTAGAGCAACGATCACTTCAAGGTTCATGTTTGGGTCATTTTACACCTTACTTTAGAGGAATATCAAGGAGTACTCTACTTCTTTTCAGTTTAAGAAGGTAACCATGACAACATTGGTGCTTCATTGACATTTTAGTTATAAGTATTGATTGATTCACTGATTGAAAAAAGCCAGTGTAAAGATGTGGACATACAAAAGTCTGAAAATATTGGATTGCAAGTTTGATTTGGCAGGATGTTTGAAAAATGAGATCTCGCGCAAGTAAGTATGACATGTACTGCAGAATTGAAGTGTTTGTTTTGTTTAAAAAAAGCAAGTAGACATTATGCACTCGCCAAATATAACCTGCATATAAAGCTTTAAATGATCTTAGACAATGGTTTTATTTCGACTGAACCAGTCCAAAAGTGCACAAGTGCAGCCCTTTGTGAACATGGATAAACCAAGCAATGTAATTTAATGAAATATTACTGGGCTTAATATAAATGGTATTGCTCTTATGAGACTTGAGATAAAACAAAGAAAATAAGTACATGTATGTTCAGTGAATAGTTTTTATACTACATGTTAATATCTGCCTTTTCATACTCTATCCGTTACATATCAGTAAGTCTTGAGATATATGGTGATATAATGCAGACAATAATTGGACAAAAAAACTTCCATGTATCTTGAATCAGATGAATCTTCTCTAAAGGAATCAGAGGATTTGGATTCATAAATCATATGCTGGTGCACAAGGGAGAACCAAATCAGTGAAGCGCATGATTTAACAAAAGCAAAAGTTCCTCAATGGGTCAAATGCTCGACTGTCCTTTTATTTTTGAACTCCTCAATATCAGAACCATCTCTGATACATTTTAGAATTTCATTTTTAAAAGATACCAAATGTGGTATTAAAATATTTGTTTCCTACATGTCTGAGCTGACATGTATGCAAGATTCCTGTACATGCATCATACAATTGTTTAAGTTTTCATCCAGGGCTGGATTAAGGTGGTGGAGGGGCACGTGCCCCAGGCCACTTTTGTTGCCATTGATAAAATTACATGTGTGCCGACATAAAATCTGGGCCCCTAGGCAGAGTAGTCATGGACCCCCCCCCCTTCCCATTATAACTGAGTTGACGGTGGGACACTGGGCAATTGCCCCCTCCCTCGGCGGACCCGACCCTGGGTCCCCCAAAGCTGAAGCGCCCCGGGCCCCTCAAAGCCTTAGTCCAGCTCTATTTTCATCAGAAGAGTTCTTCCTTTTTACAGTCTAGTTGCTCCTAAATGAAAGTGAGAACAAACTGACCCTCAGCATGGCCACCACATGGTCATATTGAAAATAGTGTTATCTCTATTCCTCTAAAACGGATAACCATATCAACAAGACAGTTTTCACCATTAGACTTCTTATGATACCTAGTTGGTCCTAAATGAAAATGGTCCCAACGGTACATCCCATGTGGCTACCATGATGACCATCTTGGGAAACTTCTTGTCTCTACTCCACCTCAAAATAAGGTCATGTTCACATGGGGTTTTCACAACAAGACATATAATGATGTCTTCTTTGTCCTAAATGAAATCAGTGCCAATCTGACATCCAATATGGCCTCCACAGCAGTTAACTTGAAAATCTTGTTATCGCTAAAGAATATCAGATACTTTCAACACTCATCAGTTAAAATGAAGAAATGGTCTTATCTTGAATTCCTGAAATTATTTTTGGACATTAGAGTGTCAGTACATTCGAGTGATTCTTGTTTTTAAAGCAAAGTGGCGTTTTGAAATGTATTCATCAGATATATCCACAAACTGGGTTTTATAAAAACAAATCCATTCATTCTTGTTTGTGTTATTATGCTCACAAGCCAGTATAGTTTAAAGCCCGAGTCAAGACCTATGCCCTTTAATATCAGTGTTGATATCCACTTGTTCACTCAATGCAACTAAATACGAAGTCTGGTCAAAATTCACTTGTATATATACGAGTCACTGTGTTCATAATCCCAATGAAGTACACAAATGTCAGCAATGACCCTTTGACTTGACCCCAATGTCAATTAGGTCAAGTTTTCAACACTCCATCACAAAAGAGCAGATACCAATTAAATAGTGCAAAGAAGTGTTCTAGTCAAAAACCAACGTCAGTTAAACTATTCATGCAAAGGTGTAGCGATTAAAAGATGTTTTAGGTTGTTACTATAGTGCCATGTTGAGGAAAATACTGGGCACATTTTTGTTTACTACAAACGGTGCTTTAGTGAAAAGCACATATGGATACAATAATCAGTTCCGGAGAACTAGCCATATAAAGACTTTCAAGATGACAATCAAAGGCAACCATTTTTTGTTTATGTTACATCGGCGTCGTTTTAATATATGAATATTATATAACGCAAGAAAGAATTTGTATTGCCCACATAAATGTCGGTATGGCCATAGATGAAGTACCTGTTGTGAGATATTTCAAAACTCAGAACAGAATATCTGCACCATTGTCAATTGGGATCAAATACTTATAGTAACAAGGGTTTCGGCGAAAACCCCATATTGTATCGACTTCGGGTTTTCACTAATAGAGTGGTAGTGTAACAAATTTTTCACTATTGATCAGCACCATTTTTATTTATGGACATCAAATTGGAAGTCTGATTAGCAGCATTTTTATTTACAACCAGCTGGACAGTCTAAGAAGTTTTACAGGATGTCCGACGAGCAACATGTCATTTAGCGCCAACTAGACATCTTTTAGTAAAAATCTCATTTTCATTTAAGATCAACTAGACATCATAAGAAGTAGCTTGGTGAAAACACATGTCGATATTGACCATTAATGCTGGAGAAGTAGCGATAAACATATTTTAAGATGGCAGCCATATTAGATGTCAGATCGGCATGATTTCTTTAGAACCAACTAGACATCATAAGAAGTTACTTAGTGAAAACCCCATGTACATATATGACCATCCATTGAGGATGAGAAAGCGATAACAATATTCGAGTTGGTCACCATGGCGGTCATATTGTAAGTCCATGCGTTACCATTTTCATCTTGAACATCTAGACCTTGTGATGAATGCATGTTTAAAGTTTCATGGCAGTCCTCCAAGAAGTTTAGGATGAGCAGTAGAGGAGGTCTGGGATTTGCTTTCCAATCAGTATATATATATATATTTTTTATTTTATCTAAAGATAATTTTTTTCAACAAAAATTTGATGGATAAAAATTAGTTATTCTTTTCTACATATCAGAGAAAGGGTACTTTTTAAGCTAATTGGGGCCCCGACATTAAGAAAAGGAAAGAAATACAATGCCCCCAGCTAGTACAATTAAACGGTCTATCCCTAAGTATTTGTAAACTACAATAAGGTAATTGCAGTCGACATAAGTTTTGACACCATTTGATTTTTTTCCAGCTTAACGTTGAGGTACTGACCTTAAAATAGTAATTATAACAGGTTTAAATAGGGACACGTTTTCAGTTGAGTACATAATCAAACTGAAACATTGAGTGAAACTGGGTCTTGGAGTATTGCAACAATTGTAACTTTGATTATTTAATTATTTATGGTCTTGAAGTCAGAGAAATTTACATGAAAATTCATAGAACTTCGTATGGTATAATGTGCAAAAAGAAATTGGATTTTAAAGATGAATGAGAGACAAATTGGAATTGGGTGGTGTTTACTTTGCAACTTATGTAATTGTGGCTGAAAAAAAATATATTGAATACGTAGAAAGTTCTAGATAGATTTGAAATAATGCAAAGAACGAGTGCATTACACACTCAGAATATCCAGACTGTTGGCCGGTGTTCTTGTTGAACGGTTATTAATGGCACTTTTAACACATTATTTGGAACTATGAGCCTTTCCAAAGGACACCGATGCAGCCGATGCATCAGACCCGCAGCCATTGGATTACGAATCCTACTCTACTATCAACTTAGCTACCGCGGCTTCCTTTCTTGGGACGAGATATACTGGCACATTGTCGGGTGGGCAACATCGTTTACTATTGTTCTTTTGTGTGGTCGGTGGGGTGGGTAGCGTAAACAAGAAGGTGATTGGTCTGTGTGACTTACCAGTTTTTTGCGGTCATTTGTGGGAGGGGCGGGTGGAAGGGGGGCATCAGCTCAGTTTGTTCCCCGTCCCCCATCCCCCCCCCCCCCGATCCACCAATGGACAGTATCAGCGAATGTCTTTATTAAAACAGATTTACACAAAATTTCGTGTTCCAGGAACACACTGATGGACAAAAATAAGCATCGTTCAACACTTGAATACTGAATTTTAAGCGAGATTCGGGCTAAAATGGTTGAGATGTGCCTTAGTGCATTGGTTGATTCCATCAAAATTTCAACTGAAATCCGTTACTGTTTTTACAACATTTTTCTAATATAATCCTTGCATAGCTGAAAACTTGCTTCAAATCTAAATGTTCTTAAATTGAAACATTAACATGCTTGAAGTGTTCACAGATCTGAAATAGGTGCTGGTATACTCAAATCTTTCTGTATGCCTATAATTAATACCAACATTTGCAGAATATCTTATAAAGATATGTCTGATTTCTAATAATATTTTATTACATCTCAAAGCAATTAATTAAGACTTCTAATAAATTATGTTGAACATTGCAACATTGTGCAAGAGATCAGCAGAAAAAAGTTAGATAGTATGGCACACACTCATGAAATAAGCGTATCAGTTGCAAATGTCAGTACATTTCATTTATATTAATTTTCCATTTAAATACGATTGAAAGGAGCATATTGAATATGTACAAAATTAGGCTTTTGATATGATTAGATAGGCAGAAGAACAGTCCAGCTGATATCTTTTGTATTCTTAGCGCTGCTTGTAAATGACTACATGTATACAAAGCTTCGGGAATCTTTGCCTCGTAGTTCACATCGTAGCTAGCGTTAGGTTTAGAGTTACGGTTAAGGTTATCTTAATTTGCACTGTCATAGGGATAATTACTCACATTCTTTAATGTGTTTCTAATAAGAAAAACCCTAAATGTTTATTTATGCAGTAAGTCTGTCGCTAATGTAAGTGGAACCATTTCAAGTAGGTTTTGTTTATTTTTTTGTGTAGCTTTTCTCTGACCAAATTAAATTGGTGTCTTGATTTCGTGTAATTGTAATTGTATTTTTCCGTTTCTTCGTGTAAATTAAGGTGGAAAGGTGTTAATGTCTTTAATTGTTTTTAATCCAATAGCCACAATCCCCACCCCACCCCGTATCTTCGAGATTTTCTGTGTCTTCTACTAATTATGTTGGAAGGGTCGAACACTTGTTTAATGACTGATCTGTACTATTTAAATGGTTACGGTCTGATTCATTTATAATGTGCTTAATATCAAGTTGTTAAGCTTGTTTGTCATATATTGTTTTCTGCATTTTCGACATGTAGTAAGGTAATTGATACTTTCTAAATAACATAAATGATTTCCCTTGATATAGAATCTTGATTAGTCTGTTGCCTTGTGAAACAGTTTTATTCTACATAAAAGGGACAAGTATTGCAGCGACCGCCATTGCAGGGTTTATCTATGCTGCACAATACATACCTGCTTTATAGTATCATTTGTTATATTTCCAAGAAAACGTTTGGAATAAATCCGTGCCCTTCAAGCACTAAATAAAAGTTTTGTCACCCGTTATAAATCTTCAGTTCTTGCACTATGTCTGTTAAACCTAAGTTGTTTGGAATTAAGGATACCACTAAAGGTGTATTTTGGTTGAGGAAGATTTATTAAGTAAGTGAAGGATATGGGTCGGTTTAAAGACTGTTGTATCTAGTTTCTGACTGTTCTAATAAAGGATGTAAATTAAAGTATGAAGAAAAATAAAAAGAGAGGTAAAAATGTGACAAACAGAAAGAGAGCCCTAAGGATAAACATTAGTAGATCTTAAAACTTCGATATACTTGGGATGGGTTGCATGTCAAAACTGTTTTTGCTGATCACTGTTTTTCAGTCTTAGCCATTATACGATGAGCTACTTTATTAAAATCGCTTTGAAGATCATTTTCTTCCTTTTTAGTATGACTTGTGTCCACACAACTTCCTCTTATGTTTTGCCACCAACTGTCAGTAGTTCATGGCCAATATTTAATAATCCTCAATGTAGAGAACTAAAATTGTGCGCAGAAACTATTTTTTGTCTTTCTGTCAGATTGACCTTGACCTTTGACCCCAAAATCGATCGGTTTCTTCCTTAACACAAGTGCAAGCAATACCCCAAGTTTGGGCCATGTGTGCGATGTAGAACTAATGTTACTGTGCAGAAACCATTTTTCTTCTTTCAGCAAGTGATCTGAACCATGACCTTTTGACCCCAAAAATTAATAGCCTTCGTCTTTACCCCAAGTGCAAGCCATGAACAAGTCTGGGTGCTGTATGTCATTTTGAACCAATGTTCTTGTGCGGAAACCTGTTTTTTATTCAGTCAGTCAGTGACCTTGACATTTGCGCTTTTGATCCTGACATCAATAGGCTTCTTCCTTCACCAAAGTGCAACCCAAAGTCTGGTAAATATAGATGGTGGACAACTAAAGTTATTGTGCAGAAACCAAAATGGTAACAGATAGACAAACATAATAATACCTTATAGCAGGCATATAACAAGGTCAGGCTAAGTCAATGAAGCATGGAAAAACCTAGAAATGCATTTTCAATACATATATCCAGGAGCTGTTGGCGAGTAGGATCTCAGTATCAATATTCTTTCATAACAAACAAATATTGTTATGTCTTCTCTTTTATCATGTACATTACACTTATTAAATATATACAATTACTATTTAGCTTGACAAAATAATACAGATGTCAATAATAAATGCATGTCAAACACTAAACAATATGTTGATTCAGGTAATGTTATGGCTAACATAGAAATGTAATACATTCCAGAAAAGACAGGTCCTGTAAATGCAACAACAAAAAAAAAAAAAAAAAAAAAAAAAAAAAAAAAAACATTCAAATACAGTTCACAAAAACAAAATGTATATTGACAAGTTACCACAGCCCCCAACTTTGTTTTTACTGAGTTTCATTTCTAGAGATCAACCAAGCTATTTGAAAAAATATAAGGTTTTATACATATATGTTTTATTGTCACCCATTTTAAAAAAAGAATTATAACATTTTATATTGTTTCAATGCACCTGTATCTATACAGTATCCAGTAGCCGTAATTTCCACTCGCTGACTTAAATCGACATGTTATGAGACAAGTAAGGACAGGGAGAAATGACAAAAACATAAGGCATTCAAACACCGTTATTACTGAAAATGAAAGAAGGAATACGAAATGACACTATAAATGAAAATTTGATTTAAAATTTAAATAGAAATTTTTTCTCATGTAAGTGAAACTGTTGTAGAAAAATTAAATACTCGTGAAAGGACGTCTCATTTTATCCATGTGTGCTTAATCCTAATGAACATCATAACCGTAAAATACTAGAACTATTTCTTGAGGTGCAATTACTATTGAAAAGCTATGTATATGCACTAATTACGGCCGAGTACTGAAGCTCACACTTCACTGAGTTTCAGACAAAACCACTGAATCAACATCGCATCACTCAAGTTGGCTGGTACACAAAAATGTTTGTTGGGTAAATAATCCTGGAATTGTTGAATTAAACAAGTACAGTATTCTCAAAACCAGATAATTAGGTCCAATCTTTCACACATTTTCATGTGAGCCACAATTATCCATTCAGCTTCAATTGGTTTCATTTACGATGCTTTTAAGCAAAGTCTAGTGGTTGAAGTTGGTTCATACATGAGGCAGGCTCAAACAAAAGAGTGCTTTCACTCGCTTTAATGTTGAGTGTAAGTGATTTATCTTGACAGGTGTTTGATTTGGTAGTACTGTTTTAACTATTGCAAGCAACCATTGTTTGTTGTCCTTATAGTTGTTTTTTCTTTTGTTTTCTTTATTGGAGGTATTTGCTGAGATTAATCCACGAAATTAAATACCTGCAAGTATGCAAACCATGAAAATAAATGATAACTACAGTATGACCATAATAAAAAAACTGGGTGTCAAAATGATAAAATGAGGTTTCACATGACATCTAGTCTTTTAAATTTAAGAAAAGATAATATACAAGACTAAACACTATTCCACTTAGAATATTCGAATGGTTAAATATGGTTTAAAAAATGTCGTGCAAAAATCTATCACATGACAAGTGAGGACAAAGCACTCTTGTATATGTAACAAATACACAAAGACGTGTCACATTATGAGTGAGTACAGACACTCTTGTACATATCACAAATACATAGGGACAATGTGTTACCTGTATACCCAAGTTATGGGTCTTGGAATAAGGTTGAGCTACAAATCATCAGTTTGAACACTGGTCTGTTTAATTAACCCAAAACACTGATTCAGTATGAAATATGCTAACCATAGCACAATTTTTCATTTCTTACCAAAGATATTAAAATATTTATAGATCATACAGAACTAGAAAAACTTGAAAATCTACACATTTTATTCCACTAAAACTTGCAATATAAATAAATCCATTCAACAATTAAGCAAATTGCCTTCAAAAAAGTCCTACAGGGGTCACGAGGCATATCAATGGGCAGGGGTAATAATTTGCTCAAATATGGTAACTACATTTGCACAGTAAATCTCGTACTTTAAACCTGTTGTACTAGGCTGACATAAGTACAGTGTGTACAGTGTGGTCAGCAATTTATCCAACATCACTGAAAGCTAATGTACATTTTTTGCAGAAGTTCTGCCTTTTCTTCTGGCTCCACTGATGCCTAAAAAACTGCAGATAGTGATTGAATTTACCCATTCCCATAGCCCTTGCTGAATACGTGATGTGCTGAAGAAAAGCATTTGTTTGCTCACATATTTCAGTGTTAATTTTTTGTAACGACAGAAGACGTGATGACTTGTAGACTTGAGGACACTTATGGGAAAAGCCCTGAAATGTGTCATGAAAAAAAAGAGTGTTTTTCCAAACACCAGGTTCTCGATTCAAACAGTACTCTTCAAGCTGGCAACTAAACTCGTAAAATATTTCTTTGGGTGGGTTTTCCATGTATGCATAAGCAGATCAAGCTGGATCTTTTCTCACTTCATGTCCAGGTATCATATGATGAGGGTCAAACCAGAGAAACAAGTATGTTGTACCCTTCCTTCCCACTTCTGGGTATTTTTATGGCATTTTTCTTCATTTCTGCCAGGTTCATCATCATAAGTATTATTATGAGACATTTTATAAATGGTGTATTTTGGAATGTCTCGTAACTGATTACCATGTGGGATGAAGTAATATGCTCTCCCAAATTTAGCAGGATTATAACTACCTGGTTTAGGATTATTTTGATCTGGTTCTTTACAGTTTGAAAACATCTGTTTCACTCTTGAAACCAAATGATCCATAAAATGTAAAGTTGCTAAGCATACATCAGTATTCTTGATTGCAACTAAGACATCTCTAATTTCAGGAGAAAACTTAGCAACTCTGTTAATAACATTTGTGTCCAAATTAGGATTATTCCTAAGTAAGTTCAAAACTGATTGAAAGTAATCAACAAATCGATAAGGAATAATACTTGAAATGGAATGATTTGAAGGCAATATCTTAAAAAGAGCTGCTAATTTTTTCAACACTCTTTTGCTACAACCATTTTGTAGAAAAATATCCAACAGTGAATGAAAATATCTGTCCACATGCTGTAATAGAACAGCATTTCGGTTTATTTCCTCATCAAAAGGTGTTTCATCAGCACTGGCCAAGGTACCAATCACTTTCTTTGCAAAGTAGAGTAAGTGATCTCTACTTTGAGATTTAACCTTGGAATCAAGGTCACCCTGGGCAAAGCTAATGAAAGCCCTCTCATTTCTTCTATGACAATAAGTAAGTAGTAGTTGTCTCTATTGGGACAACTGTTGAATGTCGAATGTTGATGCCTATTTTGGTTCCATCAGCAGCTAACAGTTTCGGATTAAATTTGTAAATGGAACATAGCTGTCTATAATCTAAATTGAATTTACTTATCCATAAAAAACATGCAATAAAGGTATTAATGGACATAAAAGAAGCTGAATTATGATTGACACGTTTGTACAAGTTATACATTATTGTACAGTAAGAACCAAAAGAAATATATGAATTAAGAACATGGTCCACAAAATCCCAGCCAATTTCATCGCCAGCTCCAAAAGTGGATGGATTCTGTCTCTCCTGGACCTATGTCACATTCCCGCGCACCACTTAAACAACGGCGATACCAAATCTAAATATAAAATAATATATATAAGATGTATCATTTACAAAAAACAATCATTACATAAAACATTATACCATCACACAAATGTCAAACCTATCTGATTCCTTACTGATAAAAAATTTCAACTGCAAAATCTCTTATACTGCTAGAAACACTTGTGAAATTCAATGTCTCGAATGTTGTAATACTGTACAATCACTCCATTAATATCCTAGAACTAGATGTTCATGGATGTGGGGAAATTTATGACCTTCCATTTAACTAATCTCCGATTAGATTTATGTTTGTAAAACAATAGACTGAACCAGTATTATCCAAGTCTCCTTAACCAAGCTGACAAGTCTTAGCTTTAAAGAAAAAACTCTAAAAAACCAGAACAATTACTACAATGATCAGAAACTTTAAGGAAGTCATGTGATATGTTTGGTCTATATCAAGTTGGTTTTTCATCAATGTGCAAAAAAAGGCAAAGACAAAAAATCTTTAAAAGAAAGGAGACACTGCATGAAAGTATAATGAGATCGTCTACAATTGCACACAAATATTTGCAACAATTTCATTCGTCTGTATCAAGTGGTTTTTGCATATTCATGCTAACAAGCTTCGCAGGAAAGACGTAGATGTGAATGGGCGGTCCAAATCAAAAGCCCAATGATTTCCAATGAGCTGGGGACTTAAAAATGGGTTAGTTTGTCATCAATGACTTTGAGCTTGTTGAAAGTATCAAATAATAAATGAACACTTCATACCTTATGTTTTACAGGTCCATGATGTGTATATATTGTGGCAATATGGGATACTGCAATAATGTCTCCACTAGGAAAGGCATATCCGGCCTGAAATCAAGCAAAACTTTATGCAATTTCATACCCATTGTCAAAATCGATCAAGTATGAAGAAAAGACAGTGAATGATCAAGGACAGAAAATTAATTAAACAAAAATCTTTTACAATGTGACAAAAAAATCCTGAGATTGCAACATAACCAAAGCAAATATAATTTAATTTGTTGTGTAGAAGATAGTGTCTTGGACCAGCTGAACTTGTGCTGAATGTCATGAAAAAAAATGTAGAAAAACAAAGGAAATATAAAAAGGAACTTAATTTAGCATAGTGATACCTCAAAACGTGGGTCAATGTTGTAGGTACCTTGAAGAACATTATAAGGAGGGAGCAACACTATTCTGTGCTAGGAGCATATTGAGAACAAGGCTAAAGGTGTAAAGCCACTGTCTGACAGCAGCACGTGTCAAAGGGCACGGTGTGACATTACATGTTGCTCTGGAATATTCGAGTATTAAACATGACAAGATGTAGTTCACTGAGTGAAGGTTTTTTGTTTTGGTTTGTTTTCTTAATAAATGTGTTTGTTGACAAAGTTGTTCTATATATGCCAAGTGTTTTGCCCCCACTGCCAAATCACTGTTTGGTATAGAATATTTATTAATTGTTTCCGAGTGAGATTTCCTTTAAATTAACGAAATGCATTTAGAATATACACTGTATAGTTTTCATTATTAGTATGCATATGATAACTTTGGATGACAGTCCATCAATGGGTAGATTAAATCAACACCTGGGTCCATACAAATATTGCAAGTCGCAAATACGATGCTTATTCTGTATTCCTCGCATTTTTTTGAGGCAATGACTTCCTTCCAAGCAATTTTAATTCCCTATCCCTCCTTTAGTCCAGACTAGTTTATGATACAGTAACTCTTCTCTACAAAATTGATAGAAAATCTGTTTCTCGCTGCGAACACCATTAATTTTTCTTTAACAGTATTCTCATGCCCACACTCTTAATAAGCTAAACAGCTGATGGAAGTTACACTAAGAAATTATTTTATGGTGACTATCTAATTGAAACTTTTACCAACCTTGAAAGGTAATTGCAGGTAATTTAATTTTGTAACATAAAAAATGGCTTCCACATTTGTTTTAATGATGCATGTCACACTCATAAAAAAATTATTGGCCTTGGGGATATGATTACCAGCATAATATCTAGGCATCTGGATGTATTTATCCTTGGACGCTGTTTCACTATTTTTATTTTCATTCGATTTTAAATACATTCTATCGAACTAGGTTTGCTTTGGTGTTAAACAGCTCAGCAACACATGTAGGTTATTCGGACAGAGTGCCTTGCCCAAGGACACACCACAGTAACTGAATCTGTGTTGATCCAATAATAGTATCTGAGCCCACACCCTGTTGGTCACTAGTATGCCACTGAGCAACCACAGCTTCTAAAGTTGGACCATTAACGAGTAAAAGCAGAGCTAAGTAGGCTGGTTGGCTATATTAATAGCCCACCACTGTTTTAGTACTCATACATCTAGGTATACGTGTTCAGCCTCATTTTCGATCAGGAAGATAATGCAATAACCAGCACTACTTTTGATCATCAGTTATGGTAAAAATCATACATTACAATACTGAGTTTTACGTAACAGCTTAGGAGAAAAAGAGACACAACGATGAAATCTACGCATTTTTTTTAGATCAGGACCTAGCAATTACTTACACCACATCTGCACATGTCTGGAACATTAGGTGGAGGCAACTGATGGTATCCTCCATCAGGGGCAGTGTGAAGATATCCGTCTGTGTCACGGCCAAGGTTTGTGTCAGTAAAGGTCTGCCTCAACTATATGGCCCACTGCAGGACGAATGAACCATCTTGTGAAGATTTGTGCCTGCTGAGGCTGGGATACTCCAACAGGCCAGTCTCCTCATTAAATCTATGCCCCTGTTAAAAGGATACATTAAGTATAGCCATATTTTTAAAGGACTATTTGTGTCCTGATAAAGTGATACGAGAGATATGGGTAGTACATTTGGCACATATTTGCATCCTCGTCATCCAGGTAATATCCCACCAATTATAAGTTTCTCATGATTTCATCTACTGAAAGTATTAATTGGGTGACACAGTATAATTATTCTCGGTAGATAACTAAGAGGGATTGGATCAACTCCACATTAAGATTCCAAATGACTTTGTGTCATCTCACACCGGTTAGCAACAAATCATGTGACTATTAAGTATCGAGAAGTGTAACCCAAGTTAAATAATTTAAGTATTTACAATAAATATTAATAAAATTTGGACTTTTTTATTCTAATGTTCCAATATCAAATTTGTGGGGACAATTCTCTATATAATTCTTCGGAACTATTCATCAATTAGATTTCAGTTGAACGAGTATGATAGGAATAAGCACAGAAGTGTCTGGTGTAATGGAATTTAAAGACTTGAGGTACGAACAAATTCCACTTTAAGAATAAAAAAAAGTTTGAGGAAAGGAAATTAATGAATTAATGAAGATATATAAACTGATATCAGTTGGTGATGGTACCTTTATATCCTCAGCAACTGTCACTGCTGATGCTGGTGGAGTCACGTCCATCACCACTAAAATATACTGAATCACTGGAATCAGAAGTTTGAGTCAGTAGTTCAGTCCATTTATCAGCATGGACTTCAATTGAGTGAGGTGAGGACAATGGGTCTCAGCACTGTTAAGATGAAGACGACAAAAGTGCATTACAAAAACCAGACGGACAAGATAGTCTATTGTCAGTGATATAAACAAAACTACATGTTTTGTCATCGTCAGAATACACTGAGAACTTCAAGGTTTTATCAGATGATGTTCGCATGTGGCAAATAGGTTCATTGATTTGATTTTTGGCAGCTTCAAGTTTTTCAATGATCCTATTTTCTTACCTTGAAGAACTATTTAAAAGTGAAGGCATATGGTCAATGATCAATTCATTAAAAAGTCTCATATGGCAACATTTCACATCACTTAGATCTACCCCATCAAGGGTTTCTTGAGGTACACTTATTGTGGCTAACTGCAATAGTATCCCATACATTCCACAGCTACAGGACAATTCAGTTCTGTCATCTATATCAGTCTTGATCAAATTAACATAGCAGTCTTCCTGGAACAGTCCAGTTGTCATACTAACTTCATTTGTAAAAATATTCACATTAGCTGCACTACGCCTCCAAAACACATGACCATTTTCAATCATTGCATATTTGAATTTATCATAACAAGATCTTTCTTCAGCAATATTTTCTGAAGAAAACTCAGGGTCTACAGTCTGTATGTTTGTCATCAATTCTTCGATTGTCAACCTTCTAGTAGGTTCATGTCGTCTGCGTTTGGATGCAGGGGCAACTATAATGACTCGGGTAAACTTTCAAAATGTGGAAGTAGACTCAGCTGGTTCAAAGCCAATGTTTCTATATTTGGAGCAAACTGAATAGACCTTATCCATGCGACCCTCTCTAAAATTGTACAAAACCTGATTACTTAGTGAAGCAGGTTTATACTTTTCTTTCATATCTGGAATTGATAGCCACTGGGAAAAAGATGGAGATAAATTGAAGCGGTTGATCCCATGAAACAGGATATTCTAGTGGAACAAAGACATCCGAGAATGTGACTTGGTGGAGAATACAGCCTTCAGTTTTATGTGTTTCAAAGGCAGCCTGAAATGCAGCCCCATCAAAACATTTACTGGCGGAAAAATAACTGCAATGGAGCAAAAGAAAACATATTATTCTTCTGTTGGATGTTAGTTAAAAAAAAAACATTGTTATTAATCTTTCTGGATGAAGAGTTTAAACACAAAGAAGTAAAACCCTGCCTAATGAGTACCCTACTAAAGAAACAGAAAGTCCTAAGTACAATGTTTTCTTTTAGTATTTGTTACAGATTACAACCAGTAAATCCAGACCCATTTGAAGATCTCAATTGATTTTGTACACCACAAAAATGAACATCAATCAATTACTGATGTTACATTTCTATAATATCATGCACACACTTGATGGGCAGCTCATAACAGTAATCACCTACACCATATTGGATCTTTCTTCCAGTGTTAGGATTTAAAACTGGTATTGTAAAGAATTAAAATTGATCTAAAAAAGAAAACCTGTAACTCTGACAGCAACTGAGTTGCAAAGACACAATCATTAAAAGAAACAAGTTCAAATACAATGCAGTTTACCTACAGAATAGTATTGGATTATGTGAAAGGGGTGCTGAACAAGGATGCTTAACTGGAGGAATTGTGAGCAATCTGATCATATAAAATATACCAATACGTACCCTACATCACACCAATAGACTGTGATGGAGATGAGTCTAGAGCTTAATAAACTGCACAACTCTTCTGAAAATAGTGCGAGTACAATGCTTGTCAATAAGCATATCTTCTTGTGATGACCATAATATGTACCAAGTTTTACATCAGTCCACTAAATACTGTAAGAGTAACTCATTAACAAAATTCGGCCATACACTGTATCCAGCTGTAATCCAGAAACGTCCTTAACATTTACAAAATTTATTGGTTAAGAAAGAATTTTCAATACATGCAGATTTAGATGATTATCCGAATATGTACCAAGGTTCACAATGGTCCATTAAGAAAGGCATGATCAGTTGCATTGACAAGATTCGGTCTAACACTGCATTCTGCTGCAGGACAGTACCTCTAACACAAACTGCAAGAGCAAAGTGATTTGTTCATATGCACATCTTCAAATGATGACAATAACAGGCACAAAGTTACATGGCAATCCATTAAAGAATGTGAGACTAGCTGATTTCACAAGATCCTAGAATACACTACATTATTCTGAAAGTCAAGAAAGGAAATAGCTGTAAATAAAATCGCAGAAGCAGGGATCTATCGACATATGCTACTTCAGATGATGATCGTAACAATTCCCAAGTTTCATGGTGATCCAATGAAATTTGAAAGATCAGTTTATGCAGATGATTATGCATGCATTGCATTCAGCTGCAAGCCAATAAAGAATAATAACTGTTAAAATAAATTTTTGGAAAAGTGATTTAATGATATGTGCATCTTCAGGTAATGAATGTAATATTTACGAGTTTCATTAAAAGCCATTAAAAAAAACTGTTGGTCTAGTTGCGCTAATGAGATTGTATCATGCACTGTATCAATGTACAAAAGAAAAATAGTAATGACTTTAACAAAATTGCGGGAGTCAAGTATGTGTATCTTCAGGTGATGACCATAATATTTACAAAGTTTAATTGCAAATGAATCAAAAACAACAGGACTAGTTCAGGGGTCAATTTAGCTGCTGGCCTGCCAGCCCATGGCCTCTGGGCTCTGAGGAGGGCCAGTTAGCACTGACAGTCACAGGACAAATTAAATTTTCCATATTCACTATTTTCATTTGATTTGAAGAGCCAGTTGATTTTTTTTTTCTGCAGGGCTAGTTGATTTTCATGTGAGATGGCCCCTGCCAGCCAATGGTAAAATATGTGTCAAGTCAACCAATGCTAATGTCACTAATGAGATTGTGTAATTCAATGACAAAAAGGGCAATAACTCTAATGAAATTTGCAGGAGCAAAGTGATTGGTCAATTGGTGCATACTCATGTAATGACTATAATATTTTCCAAGTTTCATGGCAATGCATCAAAAAATGAGGGACTACTTGTCTTAACAAGATTATGTGCTTAATGGAAGGACAGACAGACATTATGATTAGTATATGGGCAGGGGGGTACAATAAATGGAAAGTGACCGACGGATGTAGAAAGATGGATGGAAAAGGAAGTTATGGTTTCCTATATTTCTTTCTAATACTCACTTAAAATTTTGCTTGTCTTTGTAGCTTTATTTCTTCTCTATGTACACCATCACTCCCATACACTCTAAATTGTTTTCTTCGAAAATGTTTGTTTGTACATGATGAAGGAGATGATCAAATGATTTTTTAATACTGTTCTTATTTTTAAACAGTATTTCAGAATACCTTCTTCCAGTGGAAGGTAATTTTTTTGACTCTGTAAAGAAAAAAAACATAATATTATTATCATACATATTGTAGAATGTTTTAACTTGCCCACTACTGACAATCAAATGCAGGTTACAGCACACACCTCCTTGCCTGCATGCACCAAAACTAAACCCTCTGTCAAAGAAATCCAAATAGTGACTCTTTAGAAGAGAGTTATGTACATCGTAAAATATAAAAGGTACAGATGTTAGATTTCTTTAAAATGTACACAAAGTATCAAGGTATTACGGTGTTGAAATGTGAATGCTGCAAATTTTCAAGGGAGTTCAATGAGCTTGATGTTGTCATGGTTAGTGCTGTGTGTGAAAATCCATCATTTTATCTTGCTTGCTTGCTTACCGTAGCTGATTACTTTTAAATCATGCGCTGGTCTGATTAAATTTATTTGGTTCTGTTGCCATTTTGTTTTCTGTCTGTTTTTCTCTTATAAAATAAACTTATTTCCTATTTATTAAATTTCAGCTGTAGGTGCTAATTTGTTTCAGAAATTTCCTTCAGTGGAATTTATGTGTATGATACTTGTGCATGTTTTATCACTTGGATTATTTTAATCATGCTTGTTTTATATACTTTGGCTATTTAATATTGTAAGTCTGTATCTGTGCTTCACAGAAAAGAATATATATATATATATATATATATATATATATATATATATACATATATATATATATATATATATATATATATATATATATATATATATATATATATATATATATATATATATATATATATACATATATATATATATATATATATATATATATATTGTTTCTGAGAATTATGTACATATTGAAATGGGTACCATGTGTTTTCATTTTGATATGAACTTATGTTACTATATGCATATTTGCATGTATATCATGTTACTGTACGTATGTATACAAGAAAATACTCAAAAGATCTTGTGTTTTACTTTGTTTTCAAATGTACCTTTCTAAATAAAACATAACTGACAAGAAAATGATGTCTTTGTCTATTCAATATGAAATAACATGTATCAGATGCAACACATTTTTAGGTCAAATGTTGGAGTTGAAATCTGTATTGGGAGTATAAAACATGCTTGTGAAAGACTCTCTCAACACACCTATATATACATATATATATATATATATATATATATATATATATATATATATATAATGAATAACTTGTGTTAAACAGGATAAGAGAAACATTACATGTTTGTATTAAGTGATAACAATGGTATACATGTCAATTCTTGCAATATGACAATCATTAAGACAACATTACTGCAAGTGTAATATGCTTTTATGAACCATACATATATACCAAGAACATTATTAACTGTTCTCGGACAGTTTTATTTTGGTTCAATTCAAAGTGTTCTACAACTGCAAATTCTGTTTGTTTTTAAAATTCTAGATCAGTGGGATAAATAGTATGATTTAACATAACTGATACATCAACATACATATTTAGACTTTTTGTAAGAATTCAGTTTATATATCAAATTTGGGGATGTAATTGTTCTGTAATCAAATTAACATGTATTTTCAATTTTTTATTTAAAATTTGATCATGTATTTACAGTTTTGTCTACACACTGCTAACTTTTAGACAATTTGACCCATTTTCTAAATTATGGTCATTCACTCTAATGTCACATGCAATATGAACAGATGTCATATAAAGTAAATAATATTTTTGGAAGTTTCAAAGAAAACACAATTTTGAAAAGTTGTGGCAAAAGTACAAGACAATTGTCTCTGTTTGAAGATAAGACACTGACCAGTATGACTGCCTGTGCATAATCTTCCAATGCCCATTAGTGATTAAAAACTGGACATCAATACTGAACATACCTTGATACATTCATTATGAATACTAGTATCGATCTTAATAAGATATAGAATGGGACAGATTGAAAGTACTTCATAATTATCCGCACGCTTTTAAAACTGTATGGGAAATTGAGATTAACCTCTGTACAGCCATCTGTCTTACCATTTATAACTCTGTCTTATCCAAAATCGCTCTGTGGGAATTCACCAAATTTAGTTGATAGGTTGTCTATGTGATGACAACCTGCAACATGGGTATGATATTTTTAGCCCCTCCCCTGTGATGCCCATGGTGGTCAAAGGTGATATATACAAAAATTACCATTACCAGGAGATATCTTAAAATATAGTTTCACAAAAGCTTAAAAACATATATGCAATGGACTCTGGGTTAAGATCCCTGGGTCACCATACAGGAAGACGGGACAGGACTGGGTGTCAAAAAAGGCATGAGCATTTCCTATGGTGAGCCACAGATGTAGCTCCAGTGTTGTGATGATGCAATTACCTTTGCTTTCAAATGATCCACTAAAAAAACAACTTTCAAAGAAACGTAAATACTTCAGACATCCTTGGCTAAATACAACACCATAGACACAGCCTTCTGACTATCCTGCTAGTGTCATATCCATAATACTCTTCTCCAGAAGGAACATGTATGATGTTTCTGGTAAAGCTGTCCTCTGGAGAAGATGACAAAAGGCTGATTACCGAGTAACTGCTGCATAACATAGTTGTAAATTAGGTCTGAGGTTGGATCTCCACTCTGTAAACATCTCTTATTCAAGACTGAAGGTCCTGCCTGATGGAATGTGGAGGCGTTCCCTCCCATCTGCTGGGGTGGTCTAGTCACCGCCGGTCCTTGACTAATTTCATTATCTTTGTAACTCATCAGAGGAAATAGGTCTTGTCGATTCATTTATCAACTGATCACCGTGTTATTCATGATAGCATTAAGTTATGAGATTTAAACAAAAAGACAAGATCATATATAATTAAATCCTGTTTGTGGTAGTTTACAGACATCATACAGCAATGTTAACTTGATCATTATCTATGTGAATTTGCACACCACCAATATATTATTGGCTCTACTTATCAACAGTGTATCTGCTACCCTGTCAAAACTGTGTCAGAAGATAAAAGGAAGGATTTTTCAAAGATTATATATATATATATATATATATATATATATATATATATATATATATATATATATATATATATATATATATATATATATCAGGGCTTCCAACAGTTTTTGGAGACCTCATTGGTTTGTTAACAGAGCCACTGAATACTGATTAATGAAATTTATTACAAAAACACTAAAAGATGATGTTGCTTGTCAGAAATAATAGAAAGATATTGATATAAGTATTTCATGAACTGATGTACCAGACTATGCGTAGGTTCCACTCTGGATGTGTTACCACGATCCATAAATGTATCACTTATTTCCTTTTCAACTTTTTATTGTAAAAATTAGATTTCTTTACATAAACATTTAGTTTGGAATCTTAACCTAAAACACCATTTTCTGCTTTTCTTGTGATTTAAACAAATATTAATTTTGTATTAATTAACAGGCAGAAGGCCATGAAAATACATAGTGCTTACATAGCAGACAAATTTCATTGAGTCTGATGGTGAAGTAGCTCACAAAATAGTATTTTGTTAGTGATAATAAAGGTTAGCTTTGTTGCTTATTTCTTATCCACTGGTTCTGATTAAGGACTAGATTACATGTAATCAATGGTTGTTTCCCACTTCTGCCATGCCCTTTATTGTTACCTTTACAATAAATATCATACTATCTATATTATGCACGAGTTCAACTATTATGAGACAACATATATTTGGGATGGAATTAATGCAGGCTATTTGAGCTGTCATCCCTGATAGTTTGTAATAAAACACATTAAGATTATTTGTGGTGGGACAAGTGAGAGTAAGGATAAGGGATGGATGGACAAGCAAAATGCAAAAATAGATTACAAATATTGAAACAAGAATTATGAACAGCAAACGACACGTCTGGACCAACAGCTTAGTAAGTGTAACAAGTTTTATAGAAATAGTTTGAATGGTTTTGTAATCATGCCCTTGAACTGAAAATGTGACGGATAGGCCAATGGAGAGAAGGCTAGATGGAATCCATTTATATATCTCCTGTTAACATTGTTGTGCTCGGGGTGAAATCAAAATTGCACCAAAAGTATGTACTAATGCGATATAATCAATCCAGAACAGGTTATAGTTAAACTATTGGTATTGAACTACTAAGATTCCAATGAATTGAAAGTTTTGACTACGAACACTTGCTTTAGCATTATTTTTTTTGTCATTCATTGCTACTTAAATGAACACATTTGTTGTCACAACCAGCTGTCATATCCTGAAAATTTGCTGCATAGATCAGTGGTCCCCAACGCAGTGCCCGCGGGCACCATGGTGCCTGCCAAGGTTTTTTGTGTGCCCGCGGAATAGGTTATATTGAATAATAAAAACTTTTTAAAAATGGGTCAAGTTAATTGGTTGGTGCCAGGCACTCTCTCATAAACTCACAAATGTGCCCGTAGGCACAAAAAGGTTGGGGACCCATGGCATAGATCCTTGCATACCAAATCTAATTTAATTTATATAAAAATACAAGAATCTAATGTTCACATTAATTTTTACAAATATATTTCTTGGCCAAGCATGCGATTAATGCACATTACATCATAGTATTAACTCATTTATCTCTTCACCAGTATAGGGCTTTGAACAATATCTGAAGTGTCTTTAGTGAAGATGCAACATGAAGAAACAGATAACTATTTCATCCTGTATCAGGCAAGACACCATATGAACCCAAAATCTAACAAAAGCACTCTATACATCAGAACTGTTATAGAGGACAATTTCCAAATATAGTTGCTTAGTAATGTCAAATTTTCCTGTTAGTAATTTGGAAATGGATAACAAATGCACATCTAGAGAAATACCTTTGTCTTGTTGCGTTGCTGCTGTGTAGTTACCAAGTTCAGGACGGTCTGATGGAACACCCATGACAAACACCTGCAAGAAAGTAACAGCCTTTATAAACCTGTCTTAATGCAGAGTGGCTTTGAAAGTTTACATGTAGTAATTTAACCTAACCAATTACGAGAAAACAGTAGGGCTATATGACATTGTACATCAATCTTTGAGTTTAAACGTACATATAACAATTTTAAATATACAATGAACAGTATATGTATTCAACGTAACACAAGCACCTGCCTTAATAAGCACCCCTATTTTGATCGAAAGTGACAAAAAAAAAAAAAAAAAAAAAAATTCCATGTGCCTACTCTTGCTAGGGTAGCCATTGCTAAATTCAGCTAAAACAAGACGACCCAAGTATATTTAGTTTTGTCTTAGATGTAAAAGTGACATTTAAAATATAATATTCCTTGATGAAATTTGCATCTGATCAACATACCTAGGAAATTATGAGGAATCCTCATAATTTCCTAGGTATGTTGAACAGTTGCAAATTTCATATCAGGAAACAAAGCACCAATATACAATTGCAACATATAAAGTGAGATAATGGCATAGTTCTGTATCCAAATCAAACGAAATAATGTATGACTATTTATCTTGGATTGCCAATTTCATAGCGAAATATTTTCAAAACACCTCATTCACCTTTGTGCAAAATTAAAATAGCTTACTTTACTGAGAACTAATACAATTACTAACAATAGAAAAGATCATGAAAACAGGGCCCATGTAATGCATGGAACATTTTTTTATACTGGTCTGAGTGATATTATTGCTTTTCTTAGATTTAAGTAGAATTTATCTTTAGACCATATATTTTACTTTTACTTTTACATAATAAAACATATATACTAAGCAATAAAACTGGGGTCATGTTACATTCATGAATTGAATTTGATACAATGCCATACATCTATATTCTAAAAATCTTTTGGACTTCTTATTAGTTGTGTTGGCAAAAACATCAATAACAACAAAAATAAATATAAAAAGGTATGTATGTTCCATTGTTTTTCTTTATTATATAATATTTTACATAGTTCGAATCAGCCTCGCATATTGGCTGAATCAACCGGTAATTTGGTCCAAACCAGCCATGGTCGAAATCAGCCAGTATTGCTAGTGAGCTACTTGCCCGGATGTTGTAGTGGATGCCATGTGATTCAAAATGTTATATACGTTTTAGACAAGAACGTAAGAGTGTATGAGTAGAGAGTTATTTACTTGAAATCTAAAGCATTTTCTCTTCAAAACGGTTATGAATAAAATCTCATATTTTTCTCCTTAGTGGACCATCCAAGTTTTCGGGGGTGGGATGGGGTGAGGATGAGGATGCAATGATGACAAGGAATTGACAAAATTATATTTAGTACCTCTACGCTATACCAATTGGTGTAATTTTTCAAGATAACTGAAATACAAACCTGTTTATTGCTATTACTGGGCAACTTCGTGCAATGTTAAATTCCCGAAGTACTGGGCACTTCAGTGTTCATTCTCGATCGTCGATTTTCATCTTTTGACGCCATATTTAAAGCGGCAGAGTCTGGTTGCGTGCGTGATGTCATGACAATGTGACGCACTTTTTGTAAGAAATTACGCGATTGGTTCCAACGATTTTGCATGTTCATAGTCTGTTAGTCTGCTCTGAGACGGGCCTCAAAGTGACCATCGAGCGTTTCAATTCCATCCTATTGCATTTCATACAGCTGAGAAAGAGTGATCTGATGCTCAAGGTATTGTTTAGCATTACCACCGGTAACTGGTGAAGCTTGGGGGGGAGGGCACATCGTAGACAACTGAATCCACCGTCGGTTTAGGGGTTATCTCCTCCAAAATTAGTTGGTCTTGTATGTTGTCCGAGTCCATTGCCTTTCTTATGGCAAGCACTATTGTTATGACATGACCGACCTGGTGCCTAAGTCAAATATACTCATGCACCCCAATGACCATGATGTCCAACATACTAATAATCAGGAAAGTCCTTAGTGCTTTCCATTAACTTACAAGTAAATAGCGTTAGCAAGCTTATAGTTATATGACTGATCAATCTTTAGCAGACGTGTGGCATGCTTTGACTCATACAGGTGTCGGGATTACATAATTTTTGCGCAGACAGTCTTCAAAGCTCCGACTACCCTTTGAGTACCAATACGCTTAGCTCTGCGTGAAGGCCCGAAAAGGCGAGAGCTGACAGAACATCTTTATTTTTTAAAGCGTTTTCGTAGGTGAGCAGCCATATGTCGGCTTAGCCGCAACGATGTCTTAGAGAAACAGTAGCCAGTCGTGAAGCCTCTCGGCTGGGTCAACTAGGTACACCTCGGGGTCTGTCCAAATCTAGGTTCGCATGGTATGTCTTGTTCCAGCGGATGATTGGACAGAGGAGGATAATATGCTGAAACACGCGTCGATTATGTCCTTCGATTTGTCTGCAGATAATCGCAGAGTGTGTGCTTCGAAAAAGCATTTGTGCCGTGGTTCTGAGCTGTACATCCGTGATGACGTAGAGGTGCATGTATCACAGACAACAATGTATATACTTGAAAGCAACATTTTACTGTTTTAATTTAAATAAAATATCGTTTTGCCTATTTCTGACATTAAAATTTTTTTTACAGTTTCAGGGATTATATATATATAAATTATCTGTAAACAAATATATCGTTAGAAAGAGAAAACTTTGGTAATAATATGAACTCATTCATTAATTTAATTTTTAAAGCATAAAAAATGTTGCCAAATATTAAATGTGAGAATTCCTCTTATAACAGACAAACCTGTAGGTCTCTTATTATTCCAAAATTATGGATTGTAAATCAGCTCGTAAATTCTTCTGCTATAAGAAGCATCCATTTATGAATGAAAACAAATTAAAACCATTATATTTTATGTTAGACACGCCGCTAAGAAATACGCAATGGAAATTCATGGCATAAATTGCCTATGATAATTATTTCACCGTACACAGAAACGATAACGAAAGAAGCCTTTAAGACTGTGGTATGATTTTTACCAGTTTTATTCGTCACAGTACACATAAACCGTGATGCAATATGGATTTGAAAATAATGGCAAGCTACAAAAAAATATATTTTATTTTCCAAAACTCTTGGCAAATGGTGTTCGACTGCAAGTTCTCTGAACCTAGATGAAATCTATGAATGAATTTAGGTATAGTTCAAATTCATAAATCGTACGACAGATTATGTACAGATATAATGAGATAGATATAGCTATGAACCTAGTATAGTAGCGTAGAGTATTAAACAGAATTAATTGCTTACATTTATTGAAATTGTAATCCAAACTGTTTACTAATACAGACTTAATGATTACTGCACAAAATACGATACAGCTAGAGTGGATATAACATCAATAAACCTTCCATATGATCAGGTGACAGAATATATGTGACTATGCACACGTGGAGTTTATTGATTGTTTTAGCCATATATCTTAGTAGTTTTGCGCTATAGCAAGTGCACACTTCAATTGTTTAAACTAGTTATGTTTGCTTTTTGTGTGTGTTTTTCTACGAGTTGCTTTTTATTTTCAAAATTAAGATGACTGTCGCCTAGAAGTATTTATTGTGAGATATATTTCTTTACGTATTATTAGGCCTAGAATTTTACTTTTTTTTAAAAAATCCGCATTAATACTTCGCACTTTTGAGCCCACATTATGAGCAGAAATAGAGAAGCTTTGAAAATACAACAAAAACAAAACATGCTGGTTTTTTTTAGGCTTTTTTCTCTCCTAGTATGGAAGATGTACATGGACCGTTAATGATCGTCATTTTTCAAACTCTTTTAACACCTCCACAATTTTCCAAGGTTCTAGTTATGACCGATCCGTTGATGAGAAATGTAAATATTGTTGATGATTGTTTTGTGGTCTAGAATAAAATTATTAAAATGCACTTTAAAAACTTAAACTTTTAACTTTAAAAAATTTAAAAGTCACTTTGTTATGATGCTTATGAGCCTATGGATCGGGCAGACAATTATATTAGAGCTGGGTAATTTTCTTATCGTTATTAGAGTTTGGAACAATTATGATGTTTTGGGGGTCAATGTTATTGTTATATATATATATATATATATATATATATATATATATATATATATATATATATATAAGTTACTTTTCCGCCATGATACTGCAACGTTTTCCTCAGGGATCAATAAAGAATAGCCACACACACATGCAAAGAGTGACCCGAGTTTAGCGATCAATATCTATATTTTGGCACGGAGAAATAAGCTATACAGAATAATGAATAGCTCTAAACTAAAGAAACAGCAAAATACAAGAAGACATTGCAACGTGTCTAATAATGAACTTGCTATATGTGAATAAGATGGATAAGTTTGGATGTAAATTTTCAGTACCACGGAGCTATACAGCTTGTCATGTCCTAGTTATCTACGTCATTGGGAAGAGATTGGATTTCACAGGGCCATTTGTAACAGTGCATTATTTATTTATTTTATTTTTTTTTTGCTTCCGTGTTTAAATTCCTGGATATAGATTCCAGTACGAGAAACAAGATATGAATGTATTTGCATTACTAATAAAAGTGCTAGGAAGACACAACAACAACAATAATAATAATAATAATAATAAATTCCTGTCAATATAGGACAATGAGGCCAAACAAACTGACAGGAAAGAAACTGAAGTACTAAAGGTTATTTGGTATTTTACTGACAACAAAAATCTTAAAAGGCACCTTCTGCATGCACAGTTGAACTGAAACCACAGTACGGAAGCAGGTGCATACCTGTGATTCTACCGGCGGTAGGCCAAAAATACCGTTTTAAAGACCGTCTACCGCACATACCGTTTAGTAGTCGAAATCTACCAATTTTGAAAATTTCACGGAAATTTTTTTTTTTTTTTTTTTAAATCCGGTCTTTTTACGCGTTCTATCAACACATTAGATAAACCAGCCAGAACCAGTCTACTGGGAGCCGGAAATAATAGACCTACGATATGACTGGTGCGACGATGCGTGGTTGAGTAGTGGGATTACAATTGTTAGCATGTTGACACAGAAGCGGCTAATTGATTACCTTATTGTTGTAATTTGGAGAGTTTAAGGCCAAATGCGGGATGTTGTTTGAGGTGTTATAAGTAATAAAAGGATCAAAGGTAATCCTTGATGACCATAAGTCTTTGACTAAAACTCGGCCGATCTGTCGTGGAAGGAAGATAAAACGGAGACCGACCAAAAATGATCTTGGCAGAAACACTTGAGTAAGTATTTTGATTCGATGTCTTTTAATTGTTCTTGTATTGTTCACGATGGTTTAAAATGAATATTTAAGGCAGCTTGTATTTTTTTTTTTTTTTCAATTCATGTCGAAATGCCGAAACGTCCGCTTTCTCCCAATGCTAAGAAGCCACCAGCTAAGAAATACTACAGCAAGTTTAACAACGCTTGGATACCAGAATTTAAGTGTGTGCAGGTTAGTAGCAAAGGTCCTGACTTTGCATTGTGTCTTTCGTGCAAATTGGATTTTAAGATAGCATATGGAGGAAGAAATGATATCACCAGGCATATACAGACACCATCACATAGGAGCAACGATTCTTCTGTAACAAACACACCCACATTGAAGGCATTATTTGAGACTGGATCAAAAGTGGATAAAGTGACACTTGCAGAGACTTTGTTTGCAAATTTTGTGGCAGAGCACAATTTACCATTCCTCATAGCAGATCATTTTACTAAACTGGTTAAAGTCATGTTTCCTGACTCTGAAATTGCACAAAAATTTTCATGCCAGCGTACAAAGACAACACATATTGTCACTCAGGCCCTAGCCCCCCACTGGGACAGAAGAGTTGAAAATATGTGTAGGAGTCAGAAGTTCAGTATCATGATTGATGAATCAAATGATCAAGGGGATGATAAAATGTTGAATGTTCTAGTCTGTGTGTATGATCAAACAGTTCAGCGTATTTCAACCAGATTCCTTGGTATTCCAACATGCAACATAGGCACAAGTGAAATGATCTTCAGATCCCTCAACCAGATTTTTATGTAATTTTTTAAAATTTTCATTTTTTAAAATAATTTTATATTTAAAGAAAATAATTTAATATGTCACAGCCATTCAGATTTTACACAAATGAAATATTTTTCAGAAGCAATAATTCAGTATAATTATTTCCAAAAATGTTTATTATTTTTAATATTTCACAACATTTGTCAACTTACATCATTGCAAAACATGGAGAGCAAAGAACTAAGTTACTAAGCAACAATATTTTGCATGCAAGGCTATGTCATCCTGGTGATGCTTTTAACCACACCTGGAAAAGAAATCACACGTAAACTTCCATCATCCGGAGCATATGTGATAGGGGTGAAACCATACACCTGTGCCGCGTATCGATACGATTAACGATACACAGCCTACGATACGATACATTATCGATTCTCAGTTTAAAGAATAAGAAGGCAAACGACAAATAATTATTCATGACTGCTGAAGATTAAAGTAACTTATATAGGATAAATATCGTTTTGAATCGATTCTTCATCTCTTGTATCGATATGCATATCGATATGGCAAAAGTATCAATACTTCGATATATCGATGAATCGTTTCACCCCTATATGTGATACTCTAGTATCTATCTGTAATACTGAGCTCAGCCTGGAACACATTTCCCATTCTAGCCAAAAGTACTAACAGGTTGTGACTTAAGGTAACAAGGGGCCAGCGGACAAGAATCATCCTGAGTTTTTAAAAAAAAAAAAAAAAAAAAAAAAAAAAAAAAAAGAGTCCAATTTCTACTCTCTTCGGCCTGACCCTTTGTCATAGCCAAGTGAGGTACGTCGTCTTTCACACCTCTCAGCAGCGGACAGAGCGAGAATCTCTCGGAAACGGAAGTTTTTTCTACCCTCATTTCAGGTTAAAGTTGTCAATAATGCCAAGGGAAAAAGCACTATCGTAAGTAGAGGAGAAAAAGCGGTTCTGACACACCCAAAATGTTCCTGCTCCATTCTACGTGGGAGGGGGGTCGGGTAGTTGTATTTGAGTTTGATACATGACACTTAAAGAAGCTGACCTATTTGTAATCTTCTATTTTCTGAGCCATATTTCGGAGAAGATTCGGACAAGATTTTGCATACAAGCCTTCATTGCCAATGCGATGCTTTTAACTAGATCTGAAAAAGATTTCGCATGTAAACTTCCATCATCCGGACCATATTTTTAATCGGATCCACACAAAATTGTGCATGGAAGGATACATCATTGAAGCGATGCTTTCAACCACATCTAGAAAAGAAATCGAATGTAAACTTCCTATGTGCGGACCAATTTTTTTATTCGATCCGGACAAAATTTGGCATGCAAGGCTATATCATCCGGGCGATGCTTTTTAACCACATCTGGAAAGAAATCGAATGTAATTTTTTAATGTGCGGACCAATTTTTTTACCTGATCCAGACCAGATTTTGGATGCAAGTCTACATCATCCGGGCGATGCTTTTTTACCACATCCAGAAAAGAAATCGAACGTAAACTTCCAATGTGCGGACTAATTTTTTTATCTGATCCGGTCAATATTTTGCATGCAAGGCTACATCATCAAGGCGATGCTTTTTTACCACACCCGGAAAGATGTCGAATGTAAACTTCCCATAGCAGATCAATTTCTTTATCTGATCCGGACAAGATTTTGCATGAAAGGCTATACCATCCGGATGATGCTCTTTTACCACATCTGGAAAGGAGTCGAACATAAACTTCCAATGTGCGGACCAATTTTTTTATCTGATCTGGACAATATTTTGCATGCAAGGCTATGTCATCCTGGTGATGCTTTTAACCACACCTGGAAAAGAAATCACACGTAAACTTCCATCATCCGGAGCATATGTGATAGGGGTGAAACCATACACCTGTGCCGCGTATCGATACGATTAACGATACACAGCCTACGATACGATACATTATCGATTCTCAGTTTAAAGAATAAGAAGGCAAACGACAAATAATTATTCATGACTGCTGAAGATTAAAGTAACTTATATAGGATAAATATCGTTTTGAATCGATTCTTCATCTCTTGTATCGATATGCATATCGATATGGCAAAAGTATCAATACTTCGATATATCGATGAATCGTTTCACCCCTATATGTGATACTCTAGTATCTATCTGTAATACTGAGCTCAGCCTGGAACACATTTCCCATTCTAGCCAAAAGTACTAACAGGTTGTGACTTAAGGTAACAAGGGGCCAGCGGACAAGAATCATCCTGAGTTTTTAAAAAAAAAAAAAAAAAAAAAAAAAAAAAGAGTCCAATTTCTACTCTCTTCGGCCTGACCCTTTGTCATAGCCAAGTGAGGTACGTCGTCTTTCACACCTCTCAGCAGCGGACAGAGCGAGAATCTCTCGGAAACGGAAGTTTTTTCTACCCTCATTTCAGGTTAAAGTTGTCAATAATGCCAAGGGAAAAAGCACTATCGTAAGTAGAGGAGAAAAAGCGGAAACTGAAGTTAGAACTTCTTTCAAGACTGAGTGTAGTTGTCCTATCATTGCCACATTCCAATGCTGACACAGAGAGGACATTCTCTATTCTTCGGAAAATCCAGAGTGATTCAAGGGGAAGTCTGGACCAGAAGACTATTGAGAGCCTGCTAAGTGTGAAGGTTAACAATCACAGTGAATGTCACCAGTGATCACCAGACAATGATCTTCTGAAGGAAACTAAAAATGCCTGTGGATTTTATAAAAAAATCTTTGCTTGTAACATTTTCCATCTGATTCTGAATCAGAATCATGTGCAAAATTGTGTGTTGTATTATAATATGAAGAGAATACATATTTTGTGACAAATTGAACTTGTTTTGTTTTCAATTCCCTTAAAACGCGTAAAATTTATGCCGATAAAAAATCTCCCTTTTTAGAAGCCAATCTCCTGATCAAAATTTGTAAATCTACTGGTTTGAAATCCTGGTTCTGTCACAGGTATGCAGGTGTATACAGATGTAAAGACAGATGTTGACTAATATGTAAGTAAAAACGAGCGAGACTACTATTTTCAATAGCTCATAAACAGGAATTACTTACAATACCAAAAAAAAATACAATAAGCTAGTGAAAGCATAATTTACATCCTTACGTACAAAATTTGTTCCATTCAAATATGCTCGTGACATTGCTGATTTCAGAAAAAGAATAAACATAAACAAAAGTCATATCAGGTAGATTACTGAAGCACATTTTGTACATAATAATGACTTGCTGTGGCATTTAATCAATTAAGCTTGTTTCCATTAATGGGGACTTCAGATGTTGATTAGTTTTAGTGACATCACAGTTTAATTATGTGATCTGTTTCTTTCTCGGCCGTATTCGTTACCATTCAATATGGTGTTTTACTGAACAAATATAGGATAAAACAGTCTGCTCTTATCCTACGCATCTATAACAAAGTCAGTTATGAGTGACATTCTGATGAGAGACATGACGTCGGTTAGCTAGGCTGCTACAGCTTTATCAGCTATATTTCTGAACAGATTGGGTTAAGTCTAAACCGGAACCATTGTCGGCAGTGCAAAGTACTATGAGGCTGATTTTATTCAACACCAAAGAGACTGTATTTCTGTCCGGATTATGATCAAAGAAATTATCTATGCCGAAATGGAAAAGCCGGGCTTAGATATGATATGTATTTATTCGATATAGCTCATTTTATTTAGTAGGAGAAATAAGCTTTTAATTTCTCAATATTTTCGATACTAGAAGTTTGTCACTTTCTCGTGGAGTGGACGCACAGTTAGCGCTGTCAGGTCTATTGAAATCGATTCGATCGTCGTGTTTTTGCGTGTGTGTGTGTGTGTGCGGAAAGAGGGGGAGAACGTGTGTATAATTGTATTGCAAGTGCGAGTAAGTTCTTGCTGCATTTTCAGTGTCATATTATCGAATACGTGGTTTTATAAAAGAGCACATATCATGTACAGAATGAACAGCTGTTATCCAAAACATCGTATAATTCATTCATTCCTGTTGTCATTAAAATAAAATTTCGCTTGATGTAAAGGACGTATATTATCTCTGCTTTTAATCTAGAACTTACTAAATAAAACAATACATTTTAAAACATTTACAAATAAAACGGATAAACAAAATTAAACCAAAACAAAAAAGTCACCAGCAGCACAAAAGAGATTAATCAATTACAATATATTCCTTACAAATATTCAACTATCAACGGGGATTATATATTTTACTTTAATTTTGTTCAGTTTGAAGATTCGATTAAGCTATATTTTTGTTTGTCCAATTTGTCTGGAGTCATTCCTGCTCTTTCATGTATTTCCATAATTCATTTGTCTTTCATACGAAGTCTTCTAGGACAGCAATATTCATATTTTTCCTTCTCTGTTTGGGTGTGATAACTTCATCATTTTGGAGCCAAGACAAAAATATCACGAATACTGACGTGCATTTGCCTTGGCAAAGATGTTCAACCTACAATGTCCATATCTTATTCACCAACTCGGTTTGCAGCTCATCTATTTGAAGCAGCACCGAGTAACAGAAGGTTTTATTCAGGCCATGCAAATTTTAAAAATCAAAATTTCTTATTTCCCATGTGCAAAAGATTTTGAACATGCTCCAATAAAATTAAACATTTAAACCAACAGTATTTTTCAACATAGAATATAAATACATACTGGCAGTTAAATCTATATTCATTCAGCTACCTGTCATCTAAAAAATACAATATTACACATTTAATTTATTTTATTGCTGTTGTAAGAAATATTTACATACATATCCAAATCGTATCTATCTCTATAACTATCTTTCTATCTATCTATTTATCTATCTATCGTTTAAACATGTATGTATTGCTAGCAATTAATACGAATATAGATTGCCAATGGATTGTAAGCAATTCCCTGTAACCTACTAGTTTCACTCTAGTATATAAATATAATTATAGGGATAATTTATACAGAATATATTACAAAAAGGCACTGTGGGGAGGGGAGAATGTGTTGATGTGTATGGCCATTCTGACAGGTAGCATATATGACAAAAGAATAACGCCACTGGTTTTGACAAATATTAGTTAAAATTAGTTGTAACAGAAGATGGTAATTAAATAACACTGGGTGTGTTTGGGAATTAAACTCAAATTCACACTCCGTAATGATTTAGAGTATCATTGATTTTTTAGGGAGAAATAAATAGAAAAGTTGACTTTAGAGTCTGCGGTGGAGGGTTAATTGATATAAATCAGGTACAGGATACCCATCACACCAACAAAGATAACATGAAACAGCGGAAAAGAAAGATATAACAAGAAGAATGAGACATTTTTTGTTCTTGAGGGAATACTTTGCAAAAAAGGATAAACAGATACACACATTACCAGCTTTCTCGTGTTCCCTATGTATGTATGTATGTATGTATGTATGTATGTATGTATGTATGTATGTATGTATGTATGTATATATCTATCTATCTATCTATCTATCTCTGTCTATTTCTGTGTCAACAATAAACAAAAACTATAAAAAGTTGAATCAATCATGACATTGTTCTGACTGGCTCTTCTGTATGCAAACTCGCTCACAACATCTTTCGAAATACACTGTAGGAAAAACTTCTCAATACACAGGTCTCCAGCAAGTCAAAAAAACAAACAAAAAAAAACCAACAAAAAACAGGACCACAATGTTTACCACTAAGAAAACTCGGGTCAGAGACTGTGTTGTCCGCAACACTTCTCCAGCAGACCCAGCGCACCTGCGCCAAACACATCTTTGTCTTGTCTTCAGACTATGCTAGACGACAATGTCTTCTCACATCTAATTCACCACAAATTTACCCATATAACAGCGACAAAAAACGGTTCAAAGAAACCTTACTCCTGAGAGCAGAGTCCGAACACTATCAAAAAGTTGATTACAATTAATCGATGACATGCAGTATCACCTCTGCCATAACAGCAACTAACCAGTTTTAAACATAACACTGCGATGGTAAATCTATCAATGCTGCCAATTAATTTTCATGTGCTATGAACAGGTCTTCAAAGATTCGCGTTGGAACACTGATCTTTCCAAACCGATGATCCAATCTATGCATGTTAGGCTCGCAGCCAACAGCTTTCCAAGTCCACTGTATGAAAAACTTCCCAACTGGCAGGTCTCTACCAAGTCAAAAATAAACACAGGCCCACCCAGTTTACCACGACGAAAACTCAGGTACAGAGATTGCGTTTCCACCAGGAGAACAATTCTCAACCAGAAACCACAAGTCGTTCAGGACTTTAGCGCCCATACTGGCGCAACATTTATCGTCGTCGCCCAGACCATGATAGATAACTGACAATGCCTTGCCGCATCTATATCGCCACTAATATTCTAACTCTACAGCAACAGAAAACTGTCTACTAGCATCCAAACAATTACAATCTAACTACCACCTTCCACTCTAACAGTTAAGTCTAAATGCATGACCTTCAAATCGATAATTTACAACTCCAAGTTGTTATTTAGGTCTGCTGCTCTAAAAGCACAACAAAACTCTAATTTACACAAATCTTGTTCAAAGCAGCAAACACATGACTTTTTAAAAAATTCGGACTTAACACTGCACAAAACAATTACTAATATTAAAAGGCATCTGCCCTCACATACCAACTCGGAATCGAATTAGAATCACACTATGTACAGAGCCGATGGGCACAGATCTATTAGATTTTATCTGAGCGACTTTCTATATTCAACCCGTTGGAGACAATGTCCCGACCCAACCATTCAACGGTCACGGGGACAGAACCGTTTCCCAACCAAATTCCTTCCCCTTTTTCTTTTATTACCGGGCAGTGAATTAACAATAACCAAAAAAAGTAAGACTACCGAAGAAACTAAACGAGGCTTAAGACTATGTAGGAAATCTGAGGTTCAAATTCAACAAAACACCTTGCCGTAGCCTCGGTACGCCCTTCTGCGCTCGATTCACTTCGTTCTCTGATCAGATATTGAGTCAAATAGCAACTCCTCGGTACTTGCATTGCCACAATTCTCATATATGTCGATCTCGGATTCGCGGCTTGTCCTCCGCCATTGCACAAGCTTATCTCTTTGAGCCGTAATGGGATATGGCGACATGTCTTCTTCCCCCTCTGTTTCATCACACCAAGCATATGACTCTTCCTGACTGTGGATAGGCTCATGTTCACTCTTGGGTCGCACCAAGCATGGTTTCAATCGATTGAAGTGAACAAGTTGAGTCGTCTTATGACCATTCCTCACGATGAGGTATGTGACATCCGTTATTGTTTTTACAATACGCCACATTCAGTCCATTTGACCTGCAGTTTAGGTGATTTCCCCTTCTTTCTTAGAGTATGATGTAACCACACAAGGTCACCATCACCGAAAGACTGACCATGAACCTTGAGATCATAGGCGGTCTTCTGATGCCGAATGGCTGTGCTTAATTTTTCTCGCGCTTCCCTGTTAGCCGCCCACGTTGCCTTTTTATATTCTGACACGAATCGAGGCAGATTCTTCGGGGCCTCGTCTGGTGTTTTGCCAACCAAAAGGTCTATATGAAGGTTCACTTCTGGACCCAGCATCAGTTTGTTCGGAGTGAATCCGGACGAGGCGTGTTAAGATGCACGATATGCCATGCGCGTAAGAGAAAGGTGCTGGTCCCAGTTTTCGGGTTTATCTTCAACATATGTCGCTAGCATTTGGCACAAAGTTCGATTGTATCTTTCCACGATCCCATTGCAATGCGGATTATATGGAGACGTTCGCGTCTTCTTAATCCCTAACATGGCACAAAGTTCTTTAAATACAGCACTTTCAAACTGTCGGCCTTGGTCAGACAACAATACACGAGGCACGCCAAGTCTACAAATAAAGTTGTCAAGCAACGCTCTTGCAACCGTGGTGGCCTCAATATTAGGCAAAGGCACCGCTTCAATCCACTTAGTGAAATCATCTCCAATCAAAAGAATATATGCGTTTAATCCCTCCGTCTTTGTAAGAGGTCCTAAAATATCGAGGGCTACGAGCTCTCTTGCTTCACCAGCCGTTATGCCTTAAAGTTTCGCTCGGCGCTTCTGGTTGGGGTTTTTGTACTGAGAGCAAATGGAGCATGTCGTACAATATTCGCGGATATCATCCCTCATACCAGGCCAGTAGTAACGTTGGCGCACTTTGCTGAGTGTTTTGTCAACGCCTAAATGACCCCCAGCGGCTCCATCATGGCATTGCTTTAAGACTTTCCGCCGCCAGCTGTACGGTACGACGATGAAATTTTTAACTGGCTTGCCAGTACGATCCAGCCAAAGCCTCACAAGCATCCCGTCGGACACTTCTAACAAGTTGTATGCCCCCCATAATGCTTTGGCTTCGCCACTGTCCCCAAATATTTCTTCCCAGCAGGGGCGCTGCAGAACCTCAACCCAACCAATTACCCGCGACAAAGTTGTGTCTCGTCTCTGCATCTCTCCAAAATGAATGCCAATGTCCAGCCGTATAGCGGAGAACTTCACAGTGCGTTTGCTGCAGTACTTGCAACCTTCGCAAGGTAATCGGCTTAAACCATCGGCATTGGCATGTTGAGTCCCAGGGCGGTGCTCTATCACATAGTCATACAATGATAACTGTTTCAGCCAACTGAGCCACTGCAGGCAACTGTGATCAGTACGCACTTTGAAATTTCTGCCTTAAAGACAGATCTTGAAGTACCGAATGAAATGTACGACGGCCAACAACTCACGACGAGTGACACAATACTGGCGTTCCGTTTTGTCCAGGCACCAACTAGCGTAAGCTACCACCCTTTCTTTTCCGTCAATGGTCTGGGAGAGGACTGCTCCTATAGCTTCGCCACTTGCTTCGGTGTAAAGTATGAAGAGACAATTGAATTCCGATACAGCCAATACTGGTGCTGAGGCAAGCGCTTTACGTAGCCTTTCGAATGCCGTTTGATGATCATCTGTCCAGTAGAAAACAGCATTCTTTTTCGTAAGCTGGTGCAAGGGAGCTGCAATTTCAGCAAAGTGGCTTACGTACCGTCGATAGTAACTACAAAACCCAAGGAATCTCCGTACCGCAGTATTTGACTTTGGAGTGGGCCATTTCATAACAACATCAACTTTTTCAGGGTCGGTGGCAACTCCTGCCGTTGAAATGGTATGACCAACATAACGAACCTCTCACGCACAGAGCGTACATTTCCTAGGTTTCAGCTTCAGACCGGCTCTTTGAAGACACGTCAAGACCCGTGCCTGTCTTTCAAGCAACTGCTCGAACGTGCTTCCAAACACTACAACGTCGTCGAGACAGATTAAGCAAACTTCATATTGCAACCCGGATAGGACGGCTTCCATTAACCGCTCAAAAGTCACGGGCGCGTTGCACAAACTAAACGACATCACTTTAAACTGATTCAGCCCCTTTCTCATTGCAAACGCCCAGACATCAGATCTAATGTCGAGAACCAGCTTATGCCCGACAATGAATCAAGAATACCATCGATTCTTGGAAGAGAGTACGTATCCTTCTCAGTAACCGAATTCAGAGCTCTATAGTCCACACAAAATCGCTTCTTCCCATCTTTCTTGGCTGCCAATACTACTGGCGCTGCCAAAGGGTTTACTGACGGTTCTATGACTCCCTTTTTCAACATATCTTCAACTTGTGTGTCAATCTCCTGCCGGAGATGAAATGGTAAATCTTCTTGGTAGAACTCGGATCGGCGCAGCATTCCCCGTCTTGACAGAGTGTTTTATCAAATTTGTTCTACCCAAGTCATCATCTTTTGCAAAAACTGCAAAATTCGTTCAACTGTGTACCGAGGCCAGCTGCCTGACCGGGTGTCAGATGACTGCTTGATCTCTCGAATAACTCCCGTAAATATACAGGTAGACTGCTGTTCGAATCTGGGGGAACATTCGACATTCTGCGTCGCTAATACTGCACTGGCTTGAGCGCAACAAACACCAGCCTGCAAATTTACTACGTCTTTAGTCGGATTCAATAGCCGTATTGGCACCGTTCCGTCTGTCGTTTTAACAACTGCTCGCGCGACGAGTATTTTCGTTTCATGACGAAACAACGATAGAGGTTCTAGTAGCGATTCTGTAGACAGCTTTCACATCCAACATTCGCCATCTAACCTCGAGTGATAACTTCCCTCTCTGCAGGGATACTGATGTTCTCAGCCAAAAAGTAATACGATGACAACCCAAAGATCCCGCAAAATAGCACGGGAGATTCAGTCCCTGCATCTGTAGTGTACATTGAGTAATGCTAATGTCGCACTTAAGCAGACGGAAAAAATCTAGCCCAAGAATTCCATCGGGCCTAATGTAAGCTACTACAGAAACGTGTCGTCTTTTGACGCCTTTCCAAGCAATCAAGAATTCAGCTTGACCGTAAGTTTCAATTTTGTCACTGGAAGCACTGATGAGTTGGCTATCAACGACGATGAGCTTTGGCTTCCGTCGACCAAGTGTTTCATACCGCCGCTTGCTGATGATAGAAACAGCAGCGCCTGTGTCCGCTAGAAGAGCGAGCTCTATCCCATTTACTAAACATTGCGTGAACAACCCCGGTTCTTCATTCACATAACTTACAGGCTTGGGGTTTTCTGTAATTTATATTTTCTTAGAGCCTCCCTTCCACTGGTCGCTTCTCCTCTCCCGACATCTATCTTTGCTTAAAGGCTTGGTGTACTCACTCTGGTAATGACCCCAACCATTGCAATTCCAGCACATGACTTGTGATCGCCTCGTATCACGCTGTTTGTATTTCTGCGGGAGCCAATGATCTTCTCTTTCCTTATGTTCTTCGCTCAATCTCTTGTTTTGTTCCATTAACAGCTTTCCTTTCGCTTCGAGTTGCTCGATTACAGTTTTATCGTCTGCTTTCTCTTCACACCCGACTCCAGACTCATCAAGACCCTTAAAAGAGGAGCTTACGGGCTTCTGCCTTACACCGGCACGCATGAAATCCTCCCATTCGACCCCTACTCTAATTGCTTCTTGCAAGCTGCTAGGGCGATGGCGCCAAATCTCAAGTTTAAGGTTTTCATCCTGAACTGCTCCCAGGAAATGGCCTTTTGCAAGTCGATCGCGTATATCAGATGGGCAGCCGGGATATGCCAGCGAAACAAGTCTCTGTATCGTTTGCCCTAATTCGCGGAGCGTTTCGCCCCTTCTCCTGAAACGGCTTCGAAGCTGCGCCTTGTAGTATTCGTCTTCGTTGCGAAGCGTAAAACGAGCTTCCAAGGAAGCTTTTAACTTTTCAAACTCGACTTGACCAGGCTGGATTTAAAGATCCGTCAAGTCTTGCAGGGCATCCTTCCTTAAGCATGCAGCCAAGCGCAATCCCTTCTCGATTTCATCCCAATTATTATTCATCGCACAGTGCTCAAAATGAGTCATGTAATCAATAAATGGCTGTGAACCATCATATGTATGAGCCTTAATAATTTCCTTACTTCGAGATAGAGAAGAATTAAACTGGGATTTTCCAGTGTCAACTTCCTTGTTGGTCACTTTCGAGTTTGGCATCTCTCTCCTATCTTTGCCTTCAATGGGGCTCTCGACCGATCTTGCTCTAAGAAACTGGTCCATGGTTGTGCTCAATTTGTCAAATTTCTCAGTAATGAGGGGTGTCTATGGTTTTGACAGGGCTATCAGTAGGCGAACTAGTCGCTCTCCCGGGAACTTGGGATGTGTTTCGATAATAACTATCAGGCCTCTCACTGTCAGGCGCCGCCTCCGTTATAGTTTCGAACCTTAAATCTTTGGACTTGGCACAGATTGCAAGTTCATTTCCATCAAATTTGTCGCCCTCATACGGAATAGAAGTGACACAGAACTGAACATCACTGTCTATGTCGATAAGCTTTCTCTGCTTCGCGTCAATGGCGACAAGAGTTGCCACTGAACAGCCGGCGGTACAGGCGTATCGATTATGGAGCTCGTTGCTCTTTCACCAATGGCCATTATAATAACCCGCTGATAGATTTACAATAAATCCTCTTAAAACGACGCAAAATGATTATTACTTTGAGATAAATTTTACCTGCTAATGATTATTATTCACTAACAAGTAAACTGATGTAGAGCTGTCTTTTCTTTTTGGACAAAACTGTAATTATTAAATTTTAATGGATTAGATATCGCTTGTACAAATCACAGCGGGGGGGGGGGAGGGGGGTCAAAACTGTAGTTATTGAATTTTAATGTATTCACTATATATATATATCGCTTATTCAAATCACAGCGAGGGGAGGTCAAAACTGTAGTTATGGAGTTTTAATGGACACAAAATATCAGCTTGTTAAAATTAGTGGGTGCGTGTGTCAATGTAGACGGTATCAATCTTTTTGCTCGTGATTAGGAGAGCAGGGGTTGGGGGTGGGGGTGAGTCAAATTGTAGTTATGGAATTTCACGTGGGTTCTTCTTGCATTAATCAAATGCTTTAAAGTCCAATTAAAGAACCCCGAATGCGAAGGGTCTCATCGGCAAATTGTTTTGATCAATTTTCTATCCGTAATTAGTTATGTTATTGTAGTCACTTATCTTTTGAGTTAAATCCTCGTGTCGAGACAAAACTACGCTTTTTCACCGACCAATTTTGTTTTTACTGCAGTGCCACCTATCCATGCTACATGGGTTTTTTTTCCCCCACCGCTAGATTATATCCTGGTCGTAACAGAATAGGGTCCTACCGAAATACAACTCACATTTTAATAAAAAATAAATTTCAAAAAGAGGAAATATATCTTCTGTCGCAAAATAACTCTCGCGAAACCAAAACGACCCTTCTCAGGGCGCTTTTTTTTTTTTTTTTTTTTTTTTTTTTTTTTATTACATTTTAATATGACGCGTTTTTCTTCCAGTAGCAATTCGAATAGTCCTAATTCAACATAATAAAAAAAATAACTATCAGTTACTCTTTCAATATCCCACTGCTATCACCAGAAAATTTTCTTGTAACACGCACAGGGGTTAATCTACCGAGCGAATCAAACACCTACGTGACGTTGGGCTGGAAGTCCCTTATTTTCCCCTATTTCCGAGGACTTCCCGAAAACATTCGTTGTCAACTGGAAGTTCTCGTAACGCGCCAAGACTATAAACAATTTTTCTCTAATCAATAAATGAATGACCACAATGTCACAACTATAACTTCACAATTGCATGGCTTTTCCTTGTTAGCATGCCGTGGCATGAAGCACATAACACAATTCAAACAATCAATGCAGGGAACTTTTTTCCGATTCCATCCCTGCGTCAATAAAAACAACAGTCTGAACCACGTTTCGCACGTGTACTTCCACCAATGTTACAATGAAAGGCATCTCCAAACAAAGGGATGACCTCGTCCCAATTATTCCATGGCACAAAATAGTAGTTCTTGTCACGAATATCTCCCACCGAAAGGCACAATCAATCAACACCTCTGAATTAAGATAGGAACTACTTGGCTCCATGCCCACTTATGCCAGTCTGACCCTATCTCAAACTACGAAACCAATCCATGCCATTGCAAAGTCTCTTAAAAACTGTAAGTATGACATCTGTTCCTAGAAATTGGCTAATTACTCGGGCTGGGAAATATTTTTTCCAACACCGACTTCCCATAATCAAACAAATAATCAAATCCACTTGCCCAACTCCCGGGACAAGCTCAAATTTGGTCTGTGCGAGCTATTTTACCGACAAGGGGTTGTACTCAGTTCCTAATGCTTTATGTTCTGCAAGTTTTTTACCCTGCGATCTCGCTACAGTATATATATATATATATATATATATATATATATATATATATATATATATATATATATATATATATATATATATATATATATATATATATATATATATATATATATATATATCTATATTTATTTATTTATTTATTTATTTAGCGTTTATATGTAGCACATTCTTCTTCTACATAACTGGGCAGTTACTTTCATCCTCTGTATGTGTCATTTCCATCTTGTAGTCTCGCATTTTCTCGCGCAGACGTGATAAGGTGAATATTTACTATTCAAAGCAAGTTTTGAGAAATAAGGAATAAATATTTATATTTTAACTTATCAATTACATTTTAATCGTAATATTTGCACGTATCTGCGATTCGCTAACTTTCAGAACTAAGTTAGCCTTAGGCAGTCTGTCAGATTGCCGACTCTAAACAATCGGCTTTTCAAAGATTGTTTTGATCCATGTCGCCGAGTTTATGGTGAGTAGGTTAATTGTTAATAATATAATAATACAACTCATGAGATTTCTTGGACAGGTGTGTTTTGAAATAATAGGCACGCGTCTCTAACAATTAACCAGGAGGATTTCATTCAAAGCGTAATTCATCTTACGAAAACGTGTACTTCCAAGCGGTGTTTATAATCTGTTGTTTACGTGATAATTGCAGGAGACTTATACATACTTACTGCTTGACAAACAATAACGTGAAAACAAATAAGTTCCCAAATCATTCTCAAAAGTCGGATTGTCGAATATTTGGATGCATGTCAACGATGATAATTGTTAAGTAAATGGATAAAATAAGTGTTCACGAATTCTTCAGTTGTGAGTTTAAAGTATAAATAAATCATTACAAACATTCTCTCTCTCTCTCTCTCTCTCTCTCTCTCTCTCTCTCTCTCTCTCTCTCTCTCTCTCTCTTAAAAATCTAGCTTTTTCCAAAGCCTTTTCTGCCTATTCATTTATCGGTCTATACATTTATACATCTACATATACGCTTTTGCTCTTCGAACTGTATCTGCATTCTAATTCTTTCTGATCTACATATCTATCTACATGTATTATTTAAATACATGAGGTTTGATAACTTTAATTATCGGCATATGGTTTTAACGTGCCAACAAATATAAACAGAAAACAAAAGCTTAAATAAATATAACGCGATTTCCTTAAAATATGCCATATATTAGTTTATCTTATTGTTTTACTCATGTTGTGATTTACGTTTGGGGAAAGCTCAATTTGTCCAAGGGCAAGTTCAATTTTTCAGTCAGCTTTCCCTGGGCAAGCTGACTTTTATAAAATGTGTAAATCCTTGCATACATACATTCATTTAGAGAGTGTAGATTTCACAGATATGGAGTGCATGCCCTGAAACAAATATCTGGATAACCTGATGATTTAATGCATGTTTGCAGACATTAAGGCGGGCGGTGATAAGTAAAAAAACTGTTTAGAAAATTTTCTTGGAAGTTTACTTCATTGTTATAACGTTGATAACGTCATTGTGTCAATAGCTGAACTTAGAAAACTGTGTTGGATCCGAAGATTGAAGCACTTGAGAAATGCAACTTACAAGTTTTAAACCTTCAAAACTCCACTGATTACATGCATAGTTAAAATGGTCTTCTGTAATAAAATTTGCGAACCCTTTTCAGCATTCATCGTCTGTACTAATCGCAGAATTAGCTGTAAAAACATAATTATGATGTTCATCTTACTTGTAAATGATGAATTGTAAACCTTTTTAAATATTTCCCTTGTAAGTTTGTAACTGCCAGTGTCAGTATTCTCCGTTAAGAATGTATTCTCTGAACATATGGCAGATCGAGCTCGAATACTCTTTTTTATCGTATTTACCTTCGAAGAAGGACAGCATAAGAGGAAGATCCAGTCTTGCCTTGATAATTGTCACTTGAGCCGTATTCCAGAAGAGGTCAAACTTTTTTCCTTCCGCGCATGATGGAAACCTTTCCTTTAGAAGACGGATACCCATAAATAACTGAGGAAGCCGTCCTTCCTCGATACAAATATTTAGAAAGCCGATGAGGCATCCAAGGGCTTCTTTGACACCGGAGACTTCCGTCTAAACAGAAAGCAGTACAGTGCAATATTCTTGAGAAAGTATTACTGCATGAAGGCGCTGAGTGGGAGAGGAGGGTCCTTTTCTTTATGTTTATCCATGAAAGCTTAGGCAATTCTACATGCAGTCATGATATATCATTTGCCAAACTCTGCTCTTGCAATGTCTATGTAATGTTTCTCGTAAGCTGAGGTGCAAATCCTCCAAACTAAGGACGGGTCATCGAACTGACCTGCCTGTTCTTGACTGTCTTCAACTCACTTTACCACGGTGTAGTTTGGAATTCCTGAATCTTCCCACAGAGGGATCCCTGGCACGATATCCATGTCCACGTCTATATCTCTATCAACTCTCTGCCCTCTTGGAGCTGATATTATAGATATATTGACGGATGGAGGATTCATTCTACGTGTGATACTTCCCTGAGCGTTTACACTGTCCCGACTTCTATCAAGTAAAGACTGAAAAACTCTCTCATGAAGGCGTCGTGAACTAAGAACGAACTGTTCTCCGTGTTGAACAATGATACCACTCCTGAGCCACGAGGGAAATCGTCTCTCGATGTCCCTTTTGGTATTCTTTATCTCCATCTTGGCGAGACCAGGTGAGGTCATTGGGTTTACCTCAATGTCTATAGCCTCAATATGGAACTCCAATAGCAGATCAAACTCGTTCGCAGCTGTAATCTTTAATCCGTCTCTAGCACTTCGCTGTTTTCGATAACCATCCAATACTAGTCCCTCGAATGTTGCAGGTGCTATGCTTTTCATTCCTTTCAACATCAGATTTGAGTATATATCAACGACAGCGGTCCCTTTCCTCCATTCCGTATATGATATGTCGAATTCTCCAAGTATGCGTTTTAAGTCCAGTTCGAGGTTTGTCTCATGTGGTGCGAAGTCAGATACTGGCCTCTGCCATTCATTAAGATGTATCCCAACCCTTGGCATACCAGGAGGACCCACTCCACTTTGAGGGAAATTATTTTTTGTGCAATATGCAATTGACAGCTTGTTACTTGCCTCGAAAATATCATTGATTGTAATGCCGTTCATCCCAGTGAAGATCCAATATGGCGGTTTATATGACAAACACTGACAGGAAGTAAAGTAAAATCTTAGACGCGTTGAATAGTACGTATTGACTACAAAACGTTTCAGAAGGCACACTCTTGAAGAAGGCATCAGTAAACGACCGAATTGATGTCAGATGTCTTTATCGAAAATTAAAAGCTAAAGAAAAGTGAAACTATATAAAAAGTTTTGTTCGACTCAAATTTAACGAATTTTTTCTACGTAGATTAGTTTTGTACAACCGAAACTGAGGTACCAAAACCGGTATTATGGTGCAAACAAAACTAAGATTAAAGTTGTACAGTTATACAGCGAATAAAGTGCGACAGGTAACATGTTTGTATTATGTATTATTTCTGTGCATTTAAATTTCCCTATTATAATAATAATGTGTCCACAGAAACAAATACAAGAAAACTTTAGCTTGAAAATTAGTATGTGATGGTGAGGTCACCATGTCAAATAACAGTATTCCTGTAAAATAAAACAAGCCTTATTACTAGGAATCGTCGATGCTCTACTTTCGATGCAGGATACTTTTTTGAAAACGCGGATCTCGCTACATTTCTGACACATACATCTAGTATAAGGCAAGCCATCGACGGCCATTATGTTAAAAAAATTTGCGCTCAGGTATCATTACGATAACTCGATAGATACAATCTGTTTATAACAGGATCTCTATAATCCAGCTCTTACATACACATAGTCGCAGTGGCGTAGAAATCGCCCAAGCAAGGGGGGAGGGGAGTCAGGCGCAGTGGGGGCCGAAAATTCCCATTAAACATTTTGTTTTATATGGAGGAGCCTACATAGTTAAGTTGGGGGAGGAGGGAGGCAGAATTTCGTGCTACGCTACTACGTAATCGAAATTACTATTTCGAGTAATCGAATTACCTGGCAAACAAACAGGGTCATAAGGTAAAAACGTTTTAGCTTCGAAGCTCGAGTGGAAGTGTTCGAAGCTCAAATACACGATCTCAAAAGTACCAATTGGAAAGACTTTTTATTCACATGATCGAGCCGTCGAGACAACATCACTACGTGTTCTCCAGGTTTGAATACTCATTTTTAAGACAGATTGTTCGAAAATTGGTTTTAATCACATTATTTAACTCTAGATCGTTTATTCGAAACAACAGCTATACACGTTCTTGAGACTCGAATACTCGATCTCGCGAGACTGTGTCACTGAAACGAGTTTTTCTTATTGGCTCACCTGTCATCGTGTATTCAAGTCTTGAGATCGCGTATATGAAAAAAATCTATCTCGCTGTTACCTCCAAAAAGCAATCAAGAGATCATGTGATAAAAATTACTGTTCTGACTTGCTTACCGCAGTCGAGTATTCGGGCTTTGAGAACGCGCATTCCAGACTGGAGAACGCGATTAAAAAATTTAAAAAAAATAAAAATTACATTATGGCCATATGTACTTACCATGTAGTTCAATTACGTGTAATTGAAGCTTGTTCTTTTGCGCAATGGAGAATTCAATTGCGCCTAATTAGGAGCCCGATTAAATATCATGTGATTAGAATGTCTCTTCTGATTGGCTTTTTCGAGTTCGCGAAATCGAGCTTCAAGATCGCGATACGTTTTCACGTAAAAGCCTAGATCTGGCTTGTCAAACTATGCTGTAATGTTGACGACCTGACCTAAATTCCCGCCCAGGTTTACAGCTCGATTATTTAGAAAGACCGGAATTCGTCAAATTTGGACTACACTAACAAAGGTAGATAGAGCTGGGAATTAGTTTGTAAAACCTTATGTGCATAGTTAATGTCATTCATAACACGTCGTCTTCCAGGGAAAGGTAATGGAGACTTTTTTTTCTCAATACCAGACTCATATGTACTGAGTTTAATGCTTGCAACATATTATAGTCTATCTATGCTCGCGCATTGTGATATATTTAGCTGTTATAAAGGCTTAATCAGAGGTTAAAGTAAGCCGGTATAGTCAGGTACGCCGTACCAGTAAGATGTGTTGCGGTACCGCTGAACCGGCATTAGACGGTATTAGACACGTATGTCGAGATTAATATATAGTCAAAGCCTCACACAGATGCCCTGTTGCGTACTAACGGGGGGGGGGGGGGGGGGGGGGGGGGGGGGGGGGGGGGGCAGGTGGAACGTGGCGGTTGCCCTGGGCGTCTGAGGTATGGGGGAGCCAAAACAGCTGTTAAAAATTCGGGCCTCGTATTCAATTGTGCCTATTACTCTGGTTTGCCATGTGTAATGGTGAACAACACTTTTCCTTCTCTATTTCAATTTTTTTTACTAATAATATTCGCAGATGCCCCTATTCAAACTTTAACAGTATTCAGTAATATTAGCCCTCTGTGCGCACGAATTGTGAGTACTTTCAGGCACCTGATGATACATCATGCTTGTATGATGTCGAACGTGACTATAGTATTTAACCTACTAACAAATGCCATGTGCATTATACAAGAAAGAACGCTGGTTTTGTGGAGTTCACAAACACACACACACACACACACACACACACACACACACACACACACACATACATATATATATATATATATATATATATATATATATATATATATATATATATATATATATATATATATATATATATATATATATACACACAAGCACACACATGGCCAAGCTATTGTATATCCTGCCATTAATGTAAAAGAAGGTATAATGGTACCTAGTGTTGCCTTTACCCATCCGTCGGTGTGGGTACAGGTAATTTCGGCCCAAAACATGCGGATGATTGCACAAATTTTATATATGATGGTTTCTCTTTTAAACATTTGGAAAAAAAATTTTACGATTTTGGAAAAGCCTCGGGGTCAAAAATTAATCATGCAAAGACAGAAATACTTTCAATAGGAAATTGGCGTGGGAACCATCCCGGTCTACCACCGGAACTTATAAAACCACAAGTGAAGACATATAGACATAAAAAAAAAACTTTAAAAAAAAAACTCGGCACAAAAGGGGGACACCTCAAAGGTCTCTTAGCTCAACATAGCTAGAGGTCCAAGAGGGGTCCACACAAAAAAAAAAAAAACCAGTTCGTCCCGGGTCGATTTGGCCCAAAGGCTACGTTCGGTCCGGTTGATTCAGCTGGGTCGTTTTGGCCCACATACGTTTTATTAGGGAAATAACTTTGAGCAACAAAATGCCAGTGATCATAGTGACATATCAGCTGATTATGTACTTTTATTAAGTCAAAACAGCTTAAATTAAAAGTTGATGATTCGCACCAGGCTTATTCAGACCAAATTACGGGCTGATTCGGACCATGTGAAATATTATTAAGCGTCATCTTCGATTTAAACTTGACATTTGCAGTTGTTTAAAATATTATATTTATCATCATTCCCATGTACGTTGAGCAGTTCAAAACTGCATTTAAGGGGAAAAAATCTTACGTGAGAAGATGGCGTTGTTCTGTATACAAATCAAATGAAATAATGTAAAACCGTTTATCTTGCATTGACAATTTAATAGTGAAATATTTTCAAAATAGCTTATTCACATTTTGTGCGAAATTGAAATAGTTTACTTTAGATTATTGAGAAAAACTAAAATTACCAACAATGCAAAAAGTCGTGAAAACAGGGCCCATGCAGTTACATTTTTTCATCTATATATATTGGTCTGAGTTTGTTAATGCTTTTGTTGGGTTTATGTAGAATTTATATTTATACTGTATATTACACTATATACTGATAGTCCTAAATAACACTTATATAATAAAAATGAAAATGGGATCTTGTCAAATATTTATGATTTAATTCAATACAATATAATACATACATATTCTGCTGATCTTTTGCGCCTCATATTAATTACAATAGCGAAAATGATAACGTAACGAAAATGGTAGTGTTATTTCTTTGTAAAGATGAAATACATGTTAGTAATCTTTGTATAAAGCACCGTATGTTATTTGTTTTCTCTCAATTCCTAATGTAACATTTAATTTTATGCAAATATTAACACTGAATTGATTGATGCCGCTATAATTACGCGTCATATTATTACTATCTGTTTAATACTTTCTTTGATCAGTATTTAATTGCAAACAACAATAGTCAGATCATCTTACCATCAGTTTGCTAAACTGTTTGAATACTATTCTGAGAGAGAGAGAGAGAGAGAGAGAGAGAGAGAGAGAGAGAGAGAGAGAAGATGTTAAGGCAAAAGATCATTAATTGGAAAATTAAACAACCAAGAGCACAACTGTGTTAACCAAATTTTATTCATGTTGTAATAAATCATAACAAATACAAATAATGCGCAGTATAACATAACACATATCAGTAGCATACATAAATGTTTTTTCTTCCACCTCAGTTTAAATAGGCACAGTTTTTACTTTTTTGTCATTAAGGAGCATCCATTTATTGTACAAAATACTTATTGAAGGCTATTAATTTAAAGAGACCTGAACTAATTGCGCATTTCATTAGTTGTCCAATTAAGGATCAAAGATTATATTTTCACGTTTTTGTAAAAGACGATAAGTATTACAAACATTACATACGGGCGGTCTGTAGTCTTTCTTTCAAAACGGATTAGTGGCATTGTCTTCTTTTAGTTGTATTTACGACTTTGAGTTATGGCTAATTGCAACGGTCCTAAACCCTTGTATATTAACTTAAAGACACCGCATCTAATTGCGCTTGTAAGTTGCGATCCAGTTATGGATAAAACAAAGATGACAGTTTGCGTAAATGGAAGATGTATATTACAGAAAAAAATTAGAACATAACAAAACTTCATTAGAAAAAGAATCATACGGGTCATACATAGCGGCACATGAATCAAGTACAGTTAAGGTTCTATTACATGAGAAACCATAATTAAAAAGAGAAGAGACAGAAATAAATGAGAGAGAGAGAGAGAGAGAGAGAGAGAGAGAGAGAGAGAGAGAGAGAGAGAGAGCATGGATTATCGAGGTAATGGATATCGTCACCCAAAACATTATTCTGACATTCGGTACATTTTCTTTCCTTATATGGATTCTTATTATTTTGACCATTTTCAACATGTGATTTATAGATTGACATCTTAAAGTTTAAGATAGGTAAGTACAATTTTTTTAAAATTAAATATTCCTCATATTTGAATACCAGTTTTAAAATATGTTCAAATGTTGGACGTTTTCTCTCTAAAGCAGATAACTAGTTATGTTTGTGTTAACCTAAGAGGACGATTTTAATATAAATGCTAGCACCTCCCTTCCTCATAAAGCTACGAGAAAACCTTTTGCAAATGTTTTGCAATTACAAATAAACACTAATTTTGTCATTAAAGTCTTTCTTATGTAGGACTCAATTATAAGATGGAAAGATATAACATTAATTTATAGACTTAAAAAAATCACCATTTTGCAAACAGTTACATACATTAATCAATCCGATAATAAAGCTGATGATAAGAAACAATGAATCACTGAAAAACATCTACTTAACCAAGTTTAATTGAATACAATTTTTTATCAGAAACCAATAAACAGTACCATTAATAGTATTTATTTAATTAAATGCTGTTAACATTACAAACATAAGGCATGTATGCGCATGAGAAAATGTTATTTATTATTGTATTCACTTTTGCACAATACATACCTTTACATATTTTTAACTAGATAAACTATGCATTCACGTTTTCTCTTGCTTAAATGACATTTACTCTTTATATCAGTTGTTTTCACGTGACGTCATAAAAATGCGTGCACTTCTATGTCCGCCATTTTGATTCCCTAGCCACGCGAACTGTACTCCTCAAAACATTATGAAGGCAATTGAAATAAATTTCCATTTCATTTTGGTTTGTTTACTATAATCGATTTTGTTATTTTTGCCAGGACTTGCAGTAGTGTACGCCGTGTCTGCTGCTACGATTAGTTGTATTATACTATGATACTGTGGTATGCCTTCCAACCATCCGATGTCGTAAGACTCCTTCAATCGTGCGCCGAGTTTTTCGCGACCTAACGCGCTTGTTTCGAGATAATGACGTCATCAACTGTGTCACCAGTGTTCTTCAAGAGTGACAGCATTGAATTAAAAAGTAAAATCTGAAAAAGTGAGATTTAAACAGGTAATTTCATGTAATTTTAAAAAATCATAATAAAAATCTATATTTTCACTAATGCCTTTTTTGTGTTAGACATTTTCGCCGTGAATTTTCTGGTATATGCTAAAGACAGCTCCGCCGATCACATGATGCCTTTGTTTACATATCTTGAACAGGAAAACCAAATTTGGGAATTTATACAACTGGATAGCCAATGTAAATATTTGGTTTTAATCATGTGGGGTTCTTATACAACGTAAGCAAAATGTACACTCGAAATGTATATTCACTATGGACTTTTTCGTTTCAGTATTATTTCATAATGAACATATATTCTACATCAAAAGACATTGAATCTATTATAATAAAATGTACATCCATTCACTGGTGTCTATTTTTAAATTTATCTCTCTCTCTGTCTCTGTCTGTCTGTCTGTCTCTCTCTCTCTCTCTCAGTCTATTGAGTCATGTATTTATATGGTAAAGAACAAGCAAGCAATAATATTATTCTGTAAAGTATGACAGTCAGTTACAATAACGAATTGAACTGAATTATATGGCAAAGGTTATGTCAATGTTTGATTTGTACATAACAAAATAAATTATTAAACGATAAATTTTTACCCAGTAATACAGAGACAAGGTTGCTAACAGCAACATGACACTGGTACCTTAGTCACAGATTCCCCACTCGAAATGAAGCCACACAAAAACATTCTGATTGCTAAAATACATTTATTCATCGATGATTTCTCTTCAGTCATTCCACAATCCCTTCCTCATCAGTTCTCACCATATATCTTTTCTGGCAGCTCAGGTCTGGGGAAAACTCTGTGCCTTTGCAACCTCTATTCTATCTTTATGCTTTTGTTTACAGTTTTGAGTAGAGTTGGTATATTTTTTCAAGTATGAAGAATTGTATTTGAAGCGATTCAATGATACAAGCTGTACAAAGTATGAAAATAAAATTTAAAAAAACTCTTCAATGCATCACATAGCCAAAAAATGTTCTTACACTTGATATTGCCCTTAATCAGCAGTTGTTTTTTTTTTTTTTTTTTTCTTCTCTTTAACGCTACTAACTTTTGGGTGCTTAACAAAAAAGGTATTGAATGATTTGTTGGTACAATCAGGATTGATTACCATGACTAACTGGCGACACCAGTTTTGTCTTGGTAAATGATCATCTAGATAAAAGAAAATGATATAAAGAACCAGTTTTTGGTACAGAGGTCATTCAGCTAGATACAAGTCCAGAAAACTGGTATAATTACTGTCTACACTTTGCATACTAATCATTTGTAAAAAAAAAAAAAGAAACATGCTTACCAGTAGTTTTTCTTTCCATTCAGTAGTGAAACAAGAAATTCCCCACCCCCCAAAAAAAACTTAATTCTGCCCCCCCCCCCCCTTCCCCTCTCCCCTTGCAGTTGCAGGGGTTGCTTGGGCAGTTGCTATGCCAGTGTTCCCATTCCAGTATATGTCACTGTCATTAAAAATAGTTGGAAGGATGAAATTGTTGTATGCCATCTGAAGTCTGGTATATTATACTGTATCATTATCCATTCATCTGTTTGTCCATTTGCTGATACTTTATCCAGGTATACATCATGGCTAGACAGTGTGTTATGTACCACAGTCATGCCACCTACCTCAGCAGTCAAGGTCACTGCAAGGGAAGATGTAACACTGCAACATGTTTCTGTGTGTGATGTTTTGTCTTAGTCTGATCTGTAGTTTTTGAACAAAACGAGATATGATGATGAAACTTTACACTTTACTCTATCACTAGAAAGTGTGTCACATACTTGATTGTCAGGTCCCAAGTTTAAAGGTCAAATCATGGCAAGGTTTTGTAAGACTTGTACCAGGTTTGGTATCTTTGTTATAACTGGTTTGAATAATGAAAACAGTTACCAGGTATCCAGTTCTTAAATTTTATGTTCCATAATATATATTCATGAATTTGAACATTTATTCTTATAGATGTTATTGAAGACCTTCATGATGTTGGTTCAGAGCAAGAAGAAGAAGAAAGGGATGAGAGAAGTGATTCCCATAAATCAGAAGGTAATTTATTACATTGATGACCTGAAGCTTAGAACATAACTTAATTGAAGTGCTATGCTTCAAGAACCTAACAGACATGATCCCTCAGAACCACCACTGATGTTAATTTACTTGTTTTGTGGTTTCTGTAGACCACTAATTTAAAGGCCCCACTGAAATTATGATCCATTTTGGGGAAACAAGAAGGACCTTTGTTTTGGTCTACATGTAAACTATGTCCACTTTTGTAAAATCAACACTTACAACACAGCTTGAAATGACAATGATGTAAGTTGTTACCAAAGTGTATTGTAGTGCTACGAACCCATGGAGAGATTCAACATAAATTGACGTCAATTGTTACCAAAGTGTATCGTGGTTCCATCAGCCCAGGAAGGGATTGGATATAATTTTGATGTCACTTGTTACCTAAGTGTATCATAGTGCTACAAACTCAGACAGATTGGATGTAAATTGATGTCATTTGTTACCAGTGTGTATCATAGTGCTATGAAGTCAGGGAGGGATTGGACATACATTCATGTCACTTGTTATCTAAGTTTATAATAGTGTTATGAACATCGGGAGCGACTGGACATAAATTTACAACATTTGCTACCTAAGTTTATAATAGTGCTGTGAAATTGGGGAGAGACTGGACATAAATTGACATCACTAGGTACCTAAATGTATTGTAGGGCTATGAATCCAGGGAGAGATGGGACATAAATTGCCCTCACTTGTTACCTAAGTGTATGATAGTGATATGAACCTCTTGAGAGATTGGACATAAATTAACATCACATGTTACCTAAATGTAATCATAGTGCTGTGCATTCAGGGGGAGACTGGACATAAACTGACGTTGCTTGTTACCTAAGTGTAATCATATTGCTATGAGACATGTTTATTTGTCGACACAATGTTTTAGAAATTAACATGAATCTCGAAATCATCACATTCTGTCATGAAGACCTGGATGTATATTATGCTTGTATAAGTATGGATGACACCCACAGGTAGCTGTTTAACAGAAACTGTTGGCAGAGCAGATTAGACAGGATGTTAAAATACTAATGTTTCTCAAGGTGAACTTAAGATCCTAATTTTAATGTTTTCTTTTACAAAATTTGGTCTCTTTACATTGCATACACAATAAAAACAGTTTAAGAGCTCATATTTAACAGTTGTATTAATATGTAGCGTGTGACACCCTCAAATTAAAAGGAATATTTCTTAATAGGTAAAAGAATTAAGTCATCATCCAGTGTGAAAGTAAACAAGAGGACATTGAAAGACAGCTCGGAAAGTTTCTGAGAATAGTGTAACTTCCAGGGAAAGCAGCAGGTGGAAGGCAAGAGGAACGAGCCTATCCTGGCAAGGCGCCTATGGAACCAATTTAAATTGTACATCAAAAATTCAAAACCAAAACAGACATTACAACTTGAAAAGTAGCACCTTGATTGTTGAGAACTCATTGTAAATAATCAGTGTTGAGATCTGACTGTATCTTCATGAGGTGAAATAGTTTTTGTTTACATAATGCCTGCATAATATTTTAAAAAGGCGTGTATGTTTTGCAGTTGAAATTTATCCTGTATTAGTAGAATTTAAAGGATGTCCTTATTAATGTGATTACAATTTGTTCTTAAATTTCAGTTTAGCCATTAGATTCATTTGCATTTTCAGGTCATGAAAGTTTAACTGATGTTCAGATTTATAGTTTCTGATAGTTGGGATTTATAGAATTTATTTAACAAATATTGTTGTCAGGCCTTTAAAAAATCCATTGGTTTCAAAAGTATGAATTTGGATGTTTCCATTTTTGAAATATTTGAGTATTGTCTATGTAGCTATAATTGCTTAATTATAATTATTGAATGCTATTTCTCAACATGCTGTTTACATTTTGCTTAGTTAAAATCTATGCTATTCCAGAAGATATATTTGATACTAGCTTGAAGAAAGTTTGATTTATGAATAATTTATATATCCATACTACATTGACACATATATGGTTTGGTAAGAAATATATAGAGGATATTTTCTTATTTTACATTAATGCCTGGTATATTTCTCATTGTGTGGTACAAAAAACATTATATTTTTAACGAGTGGCAAAGCCACAAGTTAAAATCAGCTTTTTGTACCACAAGATGAAATAAATCTGGTATTTACACAGGAAAAGAAAATGTTCTTTTTATTATATACCAAACTTACTTCTAAATCGAAGCTTTGGAGATTAAATTCACTCCTTAGTACACATCCCCCACTCCCCTTTTTGTAAGTTCACCTCAATTTTAATCACATTCATTGGCTGATCATGAAAAAAATATAAGTGATTTGAGAGAACAGGAGGTTTGAAATGACCTAATCTGTTGCAGTAAATTAAATGTTTGACATTTTGTAAACTATTTTACCCTATCTGACTGCAAAAGCAAGTTCAATTGAGGAATGAAGAAAACAGGACTTTTCACATTGGTGTCAAGTTTATAACGGGACATAACTTCATAAAGAAGCATATGGTGGCGAGTCAAATATGTATGGCAAAAATTAATTTCCATGTCTGAAAGGTAATGCAATTTCTGTTCACTGCTCAAGCCCACAAAGTGCTAATTTGTTTGCTACAAGTACAACTTCTATAGGTAAACACAATCAAATGTAACATGGCATGATGGGAAATATTGTATTTTCATATTTTAAACTATAACGATATTTTTCACATGTGAAAATATAGGAATTAAAAAAATGTCCAAAAATATTTCACCAGTAATTTTCTGTATTTCACACTTAAGTATATAAAACACAGCAGTTTTGAAGGTGGAAATTTCCATAGGGGAAAATGAAATGATGGATGACATATTCTTACACAGCCCGACAATAAGTACAGTCAGATTTCATTATTCCAATTTATGTTTGTCTGCATTTTATGAAGGAAAAACTTATTCAATGTCTTTCAAATGTAAGTTCTTTATCCAGCAATTGGGTTTATCATACATTTAAAATGTCATTCAGTGAGATAGGATCTAATGAATATTTCTTACGTGTATTTTTTGTAGTTGTTTATAATCTGAATGTAAAATATTTGACATAGTTTGTTCAGAAGACCACTGCCCACTTCTCATATTTGACATTTTGTTTTCACTGTTTGGACTTGAAAATAAAGCTAGTTAGCATGATAATACAGATACCTTAAATTAAATTTTGAATCCTTGTTTCTCTGCATATGTAGACAACCTGTCAGATGAATTTTCAAAGCATTATGTAATTTTCAGATTTTTCATCATTTCATTGCACTTTGAAAACTTGGACTTTTTGGGATAAAGTCATTTGAATTATTCAAATGCATTTAAACTAGGCAAATTAAATTTTGTAGGCTTCTTGATCTTCCCTAAAACAAAAAGACAATTTGACTTTATATCCAATTTGGAAGGAGCTGCCTTGTCTGCTTACAAAGCAGATTATTTCATGCATAAATTAAATATTTTGATGTATTCATGCAATAATGCAATATTATTGCACATTTCTTTATGTGACATCATTTTTCTCAAGCCCCCTTTGGTCCAAGCTTGTGATAGTGATCACTTTAGCGTAGTGTGCGTGTCCTTCCATACATCCATCCACACCCTAGATTACCCTCAGCTTTTTTTTTGCTTTCATTTCAATACCATTTTATCCCACCTTCTTCAGATTTGAATATATCTGAAGGGCAATCTCAAGATATGGGCCATGGCCAGCTCTTGGATTTATTCAACAATAACATCAAATTTTCCTAAAGGGACATGTGAATATCTGAATGGCTTGATTACAATAGAATGCAATTGAAATGTTTAATTTGTTCTATGTTTCCTACGTGTTTCTTACATTCACTACTATCGATTCAAACACTGTTGGACTTGCAGATGAATAAATTTGTATTTCATACCATTGCATGGGTGTGTTACAAATATATACCAAGTTCATTTCTCAAGCTCTGTTCATAATGGAATCATGAAACTTTGATGGAATATTTATTTAAGAGTACTCAAACTTCAGGTCACTGTGATGTTGTTTATGGCACTGACTTTTCTTAACCTTAGGTTAAGTTCAATTACCAGGTGATGCTTGTTGTGAAGTTCGTAATTTTTAGTGGAGATGCTGTATTGCAAAACAGCACTAAGTTGCTTAGCTGATTAGGACTCGTTTGGATTTTATGCTGAACTAAGAATGAGGAAAAACTACTTTTTATTGAACCAGATATGATGGAACCTGATATTTTTATGTATGTAAATAAAATTTGGAATGACTTTATAATTAGTCAAGATCTTCATTCTGAAGAGGGCTGCTGTTGACCATGTTAGGTACTAGTGATTGATACTGTATCCAAATCTGATGCATACAGAAACTGAGTGCCAGTGAAAATGCAGCACCCTCATTTGGACTTTTTTCTAAGTATCTTTTGTAAAATAAGTAAGTTTGTTTGCTTTTTAATAATGTATAAACAAATCTATACTGATTAACCTGTAGGGCATATTCAACAAAATGTACTAGAGCTACGTTTACATGACTTCATTCTTAGTTGCAATGGTGGTGGCAGTGTGAACCTTGAAGTTTTTTAGTTACAGTTTTGCATGTCATAAGTAGGGTGGGTGGATGTACTTTAATGTAAGGAATGTATGGAGGCATGTGAAACACCAGCTTCTTTGGAACATTTAAGAATTCACATTAAATTTACTTTCAATACCTTTGTCACTTGTTATGGATGAGATCATGTTTTGATAAGATTCTGTACTCGTAATAAATTACAATAAAAGCAGTCTTTCTGGAAATTGATGTCTTGTCTTATAGCTGTTTGCTTTATATTAGATAATGTTTATAATCATGAAAGGAAGAGATCTCATATTATAATTGTTTTGAAGTTAACTAACTGGAAAACTTCTTTAGATTCTCTAGGAAAACTGCATCTGAGTTAGCTTAATAGATATATTATTATATAGTTTTTCTTGCCCATATTGCAAAGTAATTCCAGCTTGTGGATTGATGATGCACTTGGAGTAAAAACGAAGCATTTTGTTTTGGGCATCAAAAGGCGAGGTCATTGTGGCTGAAAAATTAAAAATGGTTTCTGTATAAAAATTTAAGTTCTCGACCATGCACCTTCACCTATGACTTACACATTGGGCAAGAAAGCAGCCTGTTGATTTGGGGGTAAAAAAATCAAATTCAAACTCAAAGTGACTGAAATTAGAAAAATGTTGTTTGCATAATAACATTATTTATAGACCAAGTACCTTGTCCAAAGGTTGTGGAGGGCGTGCACTTAAGTGATGCAAGAGGCTTATTGGCTTTGGGGTCCAACGGTCAGGGTCATTGTGGCTCAGAGAAACATTCCTTGACCAAACTTTGTGGATGGCTTGCACTTAGGATAATTTATAAAAACCTAGATATTCCGGGTCTAATGGTCAGAGATCATGGTCATTATAAGACGAGTACGAAAATAATGGTTTCTTCACATTAAGTTTAGTTCAAGACCACACAGTTTGACTAAAGGTCAAAGTCATTCAGACCTTTTGGTCAGTAATCTTGAGAGTCAACCCTACCTTACTTGTGTGGATGAAGAGGAAAATTAAAAACAGGGTGGGTGTATAATGTGCTGTTCATGAGACTCTTGTTCAAATTGTTCAAATATTTTTTAAACTTTTTGGACTTATACTATATTTTGTCTGCATTGGGGGCATATATATTACAAAGACAGATCTAATTAAGTTTATGATCTGATAGGATTGAACTTGTGCATATCTATATGGTAGCCAAAACATTTTGAGCAAATCTTTAGTTTAATCTTCCTGAGGGGATTGGGGGAGGGGGTGGCGTAAACTTACTGCAATCTGATGGGCTGAGCTGATATGCACAAGATATCTGAAACTGACTAAATGTAACAGAATGCATAAAAACAATTTGCACATTGATTTTGATGTTCAACTTGGAGTATATGCTTGATTAAAGTTCTTAAATATATTAAATAAATGTGGGTCATAAGTTCTGGTATTATAAAAAATATCAAGATACATGTTCTAAAACTAGTAAAGAAACTAACATTGTATCCCATTTATTGGGACTCTCCTCACTCTCAATCTTTATTTCTCTCTGTCTCTAATATTATTTTCATAATTGTAAATCACATCAATAATTACTAGGACAGTTCCTCAATGTGATGCATAACATTGACAACTGGTCCTCATGTTGTTATTCTTTAAATGACGTGTCTCATTTAGGAAACTGATAATGCTTTCTGACTTTGAAAATAAAGTCCTTATAAGTACATTCTCTGCTTGTTATTGAAACAGTAAATGCAATCTCACTTTGGTCACAAACTAAATTTTTTTTTAACAAATCTAAATTTTTTGGTAGGTGAATTGACAATTTACATAGCTTCGATGTTCTTACATTTTCACTTCACACTTCCTTGGGTTAATACTAAGGTTATATTTATTATTATATTTCTCACTTCTCAACTTAATGGTAATTTCTCATTGTGTAAATATAGTCCTCACAAATATTTCCTTATAATAATCATACAGTTAGAGAGGTCATTAGGTTGTGAAACAGTGGCTGAAAGTTGTGTATCTCTCTGTCTATAGTTTTAACTTGGGGTAAATTAGTTCCTAAGCTTTCACATCAATGTGTTTTCATGTTGTTTCAAGTTATGAACAAGAACAGAAGAAAAAGATTGCACGGGTCCTCAGGTGGATGGTACACTTTGAGTGTGTGTAATTGGTCCTCTCAATGATGTCCTCATAATGATGATAAAGTAAGAGTATTCCTCATAATGTTTAAAGAGCCATACAGGAAAAATACAAGTGATGTGAATGTAGTCTGAACTGCACTTAAGAATATATTCAGTTTTCTAACCTATAATTTCATTCCTTATTTTGGTCCTCGAAATGTAATCATATGTTGAGGTCCTCACAAATCAATGAATATAAATGTTTGTGTGTGTGTGTGTGTGTGCGTGATTACTGACCCAAATGTAAATTCATGTGAAATGGGGGTTTGAATGCGACCCCAGGGTCATGCCCCAGGAACATATAGTTGTCTTCCCCAGGTCACAATTTAGAAACTATTGAGATCTCCACCCCATAACTGTATATACATACTGAGTTTGAAAGACGACTTCTAATATGTAATTGACTTTGAGCCCTGGATATATTTTTACCCACAGGGACTTGACTCTAGGACGGCCACACAGATATATGGATGGAGGGTTAGACGGACATCTGTAAAAGCAATATATCCAAAAAAATGCTTTAATAGTCATTACTAAGATGGCAGAACATGTACACTATCATTGTTTTTATTCAGTAATGCGTAGTAAATATACATTATAATGTCTACGAATTTAAAGGTATTGTAATGAGAAAACACATGGGCAATGATTTCTTTTGGTTCAAGATAAAGTTTGATTTTAAATGTAACCGGGCTTAGAAGTGCCATCTTTTGTTATAGAGTTTGACCACATGATCTCACCTGTTCGGTGGTTGTGATAATTGTGTTGTATTAAACTGTGGAGGCTAGATCCTATCCCAGTCATTCATCTATGGTGCAGGAGCTGGAGTTAAGATATCTTCTTCAAAGTAAATATATCAAGCCATACAGCCAGAGCAAGCACATTATACCATATATCGCCAAACAGGAGATCAGTGAATTAGACATATCTCGAAATGTACGGACTAGATCTTTCTTCGGCCATAAAAAGTGGAGCTTCTAGACCCCCTCAGAAACATCGTAATGTAATAAACTTAAGATATCGTATGACAAAGACAGATTCGTTGTGACAAAGTAAGATGTACTAATGCTTTAATATTATAAAGTCAGCACTATCAAAATCGGCTGATTATACAAAGTATTATATTTCATTTAATTTTGCATATGTATTCTTTTAAATTATGTGTCAATTAAATATTGTATTAACATTCATAATTATATATTCGTGATGTACTTTCATCGAAAAAGATAAACCATGACAAGATTTATAGTACAAATACAGAACATCATTTCACATGTAAATATCCTAATTTGTTTCAGCGTAATAATTACAGTGTCTTAAGCAGTATTACAAATCTTTTCTGTTGCTATTATTGTTTGGGGTGTATGATGAGAAGAAGCGATTATGCTACAAACAGTAACAGCTTACTCTGCCGCTGTCGGCAAAATCAAACGCAGGTAATTAGTGATATTCCGCACCTTTAGCGGTTCCTGACTATTTTACATTGTCTCAAGCAGTTATACAAATCTGTTCATGTAGTACTGTTTAAACAGTAACCATTTAATCAACCTTTAATTATATACCGGCGTCAGCAATCTCAAACGTAGGTAATTTTACTGAAATGTCACGCCTTCCGCGTTTCCGGGCTATATCAAAGGTATGTTTTGTTTGTATCAATTAGAAGACTGATTAAACACCTGACATTTTAAGTTTGTGGATCATTATAAAATGACCAAGAATAAAAATCTTCATCAAAATTATTTTGTCATGAGTCAGTTACAGTATTAATCTTCAAATGATTAACACTAAGTGTAGCTAACAATAAGTTGTTTAGTGGTATATTTAAAATATTGTGTTGTATTGTTTAAACATAGGTGTTGTAGTATAATAGTGTTTAAATTGTGTTAAAGTGTTAAACATTCTCCGGATATCATATTCTTTATTGGATAACGTAGTGTATATTTGTCAGAATGCCTTCTGCCCGTGCTCGTAAGCGTGTTAAACTCGATCAGTACCCGTGTGCTGTTTGCAAACAGAATTGTGCCAATGATTCTGTCCATTGTGATTCTTGCGAAAGTTGGGTACATACATTGTGTGAAGGCATCACTGTTAGTGAATTAAATGTTCTTTCCGGGAATTATAATTTTTATTTAAGGAAATCATTGACATGATTTTCGGAGCAAACGACGTTGCAACGGCAGACGACTCTGCAACCTTTGATGAGCGAAACATCAAACTTAAAAACAATCTTGAAGAACAATGTCATAGTGACTTCCTGCAGTATTACATTAGGCATGTAGAGGATAAATTGGCGAACCACATTATTTCCAGCGGTTAAGGCCAACTTTGGACAAACAACAACACCGAAAGCATGAACCACAGATTAAAAGTAAAACTTAACCTGAAGCTCAGAAAAACCGAAGAAGTGGTTGAAAAGATATTCGAAATAGTTTAAGTGGAGATGGTGGACCTAAGAAGGGCATTATACAGGACGGGTAACTTTTATCTGAACACGCGATTTTCGAAATTTAAAATTACCAAACTTTCATGGATCTCGAAGACAGAAGAAGAGAAACAGCAACTCTTCAACAAATTCTTAAGTACAAGCACTACAAGTGTTTCAGGACTGACATCTTCGGATGGAAAATACACTGTCCATAAGGACCCAAAGCTAGCCAAGAAGCCAAATCAAAGGACACGATGCAGGTCTACAAAGATACGAAGCAAGTGAATTCATGCAGCCCGTGAGAACAGTGAACGTAACGCGCGTGATATAATGTGAGGTGTGGCCTATTAGTTCCAATGAAAACCGTGTGACTTACTTGTACAATTTTGTAAATAGAGTTGTTTAAAAAAAAAAAAAAAGTTTATCGAAAAACATATATGTACATACATTGACTTTGGTATGCATTGATTATATTATATTTATAATAAAAAAATTACCTACATGCTTCAGTGAAACAAATGTTGTCAATAAAATATAGAGATGTAATTGGGAAATTAAACTTTATCCAAACTAGAAATAAAGGGACACAACTAAGGGTGCATATGTACCAATTTTACTTTCAAACAACATTAAAACATGCTTTATTAATAAATTTTAATTACAATATTGTCAAAACAAAGTTAGTATAGTATAAAATATACAAATCTGTACTAATAAAACAAAAATAAACAGACTTTTGTCTTACTTTGCATGACTTTGTCTGACTTTGCGGTGTTTAGTAGGACCCGTCAGCGATACAGAAGACGCTGTCAGAGACCCAGAGAATGACTTAGTCGGCGATACCGGCGGCTAGTGACCAATCATCGATCAAAGTAGAGTTATAGCTGAAGCTTGCTGGAGTGGAGATCAGTCACACTTTGGAACACCAGACTTTAGACGGGTTCAGCAGGCTTGCACTGCAACTTAATATCTATTCAAAAGAACCTGAACGTTCGCAAAATTTTGTCTGAAAGTTCTATGAATAAATAACAAAATATATAAAATTTAAAAAAAAGCTATCAGCTCTTTTTGTAATTTACCTTTGAAGTCCAGGATGTGAAAATGACCAAGCGGAGCTAGCAGTTTTTTTTACAGGTGCACATCTGAAGTAAGACTAAGCTGTATACTCTATAACCCAAATTGCACCCATCAATCATACACCAAAATAAAGAGAATTAAAAGTTCTTAAAATGTACTTGTTCCATTACGATATCATCAAAACGAAATATGGTAATCAGGTCAAGTTGATGTTTACAGATATGGACCCACTGTGTTACGAAATTAGGACAGAAGATGTTTTCAAGGATATGTTTGCAATGAAAGAGCATTTCGATTTTTCAGATTTTCTGAGTAAACCTGGTAGCAACCTCAGCAAAATTTTGATAAGACAAACAAGAAGGTTTTTGGCAAATTCAAAGAAGAACACCCAGCGGAGATCAAAGAGGTGCTAGCGCTCATGGCCAAAATGTATGCGCTTGAGTTGATTGATAAAACTGAAAAAGAACTAAAGGCATAAAGAAGTCTGTTGTCAGCAATGCGATTACCAGACAAGATTATTTAGATGTGATAGTTAAAAAAGAAAAACAGCATGTTAATATGAATACTATCAGAACAAACGAGCATGTTTTACATTCGGTGTTACTTAACAAAATTGGTCTGTCGGCTTATGATTACAAACGATATCTGCTTAAAGACGGTATTAACACACTTGCATATGGGCACTATTCCACGAGGTCAAAAGTAAATGATGTTTTTGCTGACCTTGGAATCTAAAATATCTCCGATGTCAAAAATCGCGATGTCAGCACTGGCATCTAAATGGTAGAATAGGAAATAGCTGATCATACGATCATTTTTACTATCATCTTTTTGTAAGCCTCGTTAAGTACAATCAGGTGCGTGGACGCGATAGAATGCAATCAAACATTGTATACTTGAGACGATCTTGTGCCACAATTTTGTAAAGTGTTCTTTTAGTCGTAAAATACCTTGCTCATCATATTTCATGATTGATGATGAAGGCGTCGTAGAGCCACTGATTGTACCTAATAAGGCTTCCAAAAAGATGATAGTAAAAAATGGCGCATGACCGACTATTCCCTATACTACTATTATCCTGCCTTTCGACAAAGGCAACGGCTGTAGGCGGGGGCTGTAGGAATTACCACGGCATTACTCTGCTATATATGCCGGAAAAGACCTTCACCACTCTCCTCCTAACCAGAGTAAAAGACCGTTTAAATGAACTACGCAGGAAAGAACAGAGCGGCTTTACAACAGGAAGGTTAACCACTGACCGCATCCATGCCCTCAGCTCACTTTGATACAAACCCGCAAGGAATTCAATCAACAACTCTGGATAACCTACGTCGACCTAAAAGCTCCTTTCGACTAGGTCGACCGAGCCGCCTTCTGGCTTCTGCTCAAGAACATAGGATTCCGTCACAAGGTCGTCAACCAAATGAAAGCGCTTTATACCTACACTATTAGCTGCATCGGAGTCGATGATGAATGCTCGCAATGGTTCCATATCAACAACGGCGACGTCGCTCTATTGTCTGATATGCTACAGACTTTACTGCTCAGCCTGGACATCATGCAAGAAGAAGCGAAATAGTTCGGCCTCGAGATCAACTGGAGCAAGACCAAAATCCAAAACGATCAGTCCACAAGCCATCACGACAGCAAAAATACCACCGGGGCAGAAGACTGAGATACTGTGCTCTTTACGTATCTCGGCTGCTTTCTCCACGGCTCAGGCAGTCGCGAACCAGAGATCAGACGCCGCATCGAAATCGCTCGTAGTTGCATGAAAACCATTGATAGATATGGCTGGCACTTAAAGATCAGCCTTGTTACAAATATATGGCTGTATAACACATGCACCCTACCACTCTTGCTGTACGGTGCGGACACATTGACGCTCACAGCGGCAATGGCCAAAAAGCTTAATACCTTTGACCAATTGCGTCTCCACTGGATCCTCCATGTCTCACGCACAAACATATAACAAATGCAGAGATCACAGACAGAAGGAAGCAACCGCCGGTCACAGACACCATCAGGTATTGACGCTGCAGCTCTTTGGCCTCTTTTCCAGAGCTTCTCCCCCACCATACCCCACCCCATATGGATCACAACCAGCGCGGGGTTGGAAACACACAATGGGAAGACCCATAACCAGATGGTTTGTGGTTGGATAAATGGATGAATGTAAGGGAGATATGTATCTTCCTATAAACATGTTTTGTGCATGTCCACTCAAATTATATGACAATAGTATTTTGTTTTGTTTTAGCTTTTTTTTTCTTCTACTTATCATTGCGAAGGCTCGCAAAAGCTGGAAATGATTCAGCGAGTTTCATAAATTTAATATGAAATCATTACCCATCTGAGATTATGTTTATCAAATAGTTTTATAAAAGATAAAATAGAGTAATTTGGCTCTGGCTGGCCATGATTGGTTGATAATGAAAAGTAAAATTTTTGTAAAAGGAATCTTTTGAGAGCTTATCTTATTTGTAACTGAAAAAGTAAAATAGAGACAATGCTTTATTCGTGGAATTTCAGTCCTTTTACAGACTTGACTTTGGAACACTCATTACTGAAATTAGAACCTGGTGTTTTAGGTGCGGAATTGAAATCATATGTTTCAAACACAGATAAATTAACGAAATGCCGAGGAACATATAGCTTTCCCCACAGAGAGGCTTGCATCAACGATTGGTCTATACTGAAAAATATAGGTTTGATCATGAGCGTTAAGAAATTTAAAGTTATTGAACTAATAATATCATGGTGTTTCCATTGCTTTCTTATGGGAGCTGATTTAGTACAGTGAAGAAATTTGACTCGACACCGTTCTTGTCGTGATATAGTTATTTCCCCTTACTACCTTGACAACAACGATAAACCCGCTGTGATGCATTGATGAATCGGACTTGCTTTGTGGTCACATAGCGTAAAATAATTTACAAAATGTCGAACTTTGTATTTATTGTAACAGATTAGGTCATCTCAAGCCTGCCGCTCTCTTTAAGCCGATGATATTTCTATGATCAGCCAATGAATACAGTAGGGTTGAAAGTGAGGTGAATTTAGGAAAAGAGGTGAGAGTGGTGCTGAAGAGCAAGTTTAATCTTTTAAGCTTCGATTCAGGAACAAGATTAGCATATAATAAAAAGAAAATTGTCTTTTCCTGCGTAAATACCGGACATATTTTATCGTGTGGTAAAAAAAAAAAAAAAAAAAGCCGTTAAGGGCTTTTGGTAATGAACAGTTAAGTAAAGGTGGGTGGTGGATGCTATCGTCCAACCACCCAATGTAGCAAGCTACCTTCAATCATGCACCATGTTTCTCGCGACCTAACGCGCTTGTTTCGAGATAATAACATCATCAATCACCAGCGTTCTTCAAGAATGACCGGAATGAATTAAACAGTAAAATCAGACAAAATTAGATTTAAACAGGTAATTTCATGTCATTTTTAAAAACTAATAATGAAAATCTATGTTTTCACTAATGTCTTTTTTGTGTCAGACATTTTGGCCTTGAATTTTCTATTATATGCTAAAGATAGCGCCGCCGATCACATGTTGGCTTTGTTTACATATATTGAACAGGATAACCCACTTTGGGAATTTCTACAAATGGATAGCCAATGTAAATATTTGGTTTTAATAATGTGGAGTTCTTATACAATGTAAGAAAAATGTACACTCGAAATGTATATTCACTACAGACTTTTTCATTTCAGTATTATTTATAATAAACATATATTCTACATCAAAAGACATTGAATCTATTACAATAAAATGTGTATCCATTTGACCAGTCTCTATTTTTAAATTTCTCTCTCCCTCTGTCTCTCTGTATGTCTGTCTCTCTGTCTCACAGTCTATTGAGTCATGTATTTATATGTTAAAGAACAAGCAAGCATGTAAGTGCACAAACTGTATATAGAATTAAGGGAGAAAAAAAATTCATTTTTAAATTTAATTTTTTTTAATTTCAAAAACACGGAGATGCTGTAAACTAATAATATCCATACCTTGGTCTAACTGGCACGTTCTGGTTATATGCCACATAACTTTTTAGTCAGTGTCACGAACCATGGACGTCACTTCCAGAAATAAGTAAACTTACCCACGCTCGGAAAAGCGGTAATTCTGAACTAATGTACATGAATGCCAAAAATTTGTTTTCGATGATTAAATGAAGTAGATATAGTTGAACACTTTCTATGGTTATTTCAATAGATTCTCACAATATTATAACGAACGCGTTAAAATAGCGGTTGTGCAAGGCTACTCCTATTGTGAAGAAATGGCGAAAAATTATGGTAATAGTAATGTCCCGTTTTCTTCATTTAAGCATCCTGTAACATTTAGCAGTGAGTGTGCGAAAGAATAACTTATAATAAATTAATTCCGTACCTTTTGTTCCACAGACTTTGATGCAGTGTACAGCAATATGGAGTCTGTAAGAAATGTCACTGACACTTATGAATATTCCATTTAGTGGCAAGAAGTGGATTTTGTATAAAACTTGGAGAAATTGAACATAAGCTGTTTTTCTGCACATACTGTTTGCAAATAAAATGCATTTTTGTCAGTCCTGAACAACCTTGACAGTAGTTCAAAAAAAGGGTAGGGAGGCCTGTACTGGCCATAAGCAGAATTTTATGACAAAGACAATGAGCAATTGTACATCTGTTTTGATAACAATAATAATGACACCATTTTCAGTCCTAAACATTATAAAGATCCCCAAAATTAACAGTTGGAATATTTCATATTCTCTGTTCATATGTCTTTTTGTACATGTTGTACATCTATCTATCTATTAAATTAAATCTTCTAGACCACAATTGGTGACTAAAATTGGCCCTTGCAGTGTATCTGTATCTCAGTCCTTCTCTGGGACATAGCCCAGTTCATAATTTGGAAACTATTGCATTTCCCATCTTATTATCATATATGCATATACTAAGCATTAAAAGAAAAATGTTGAGATGGTAATAATACTGGCCATTGTGTCCAGTTTAACTCTCTAGTACTTAGCCAAATGAAATTCACTTGTAAATGACAGGAGTCTCTGATATTATGAAAATATCGTCAGGTATAAATGGTATATCGGTAACAAACCAAGTTCACATCTTTGTCCTCATAGGTTCAATTCCAGGCTCCACAAAGAGGAAGAGCACTGTGGTGACCCATCAGTGATCTGTTAATTTGTGCTGTTACCATAGTTTCTTTCCACTGAAGCGACCACACTGTAACAACATAGATGCTGTTAAAGGTACTTGATATATGCAGGTGATGACAATTACCAAACCCAACCAGCCTGGATCCATATAAAGCATAGTTGGGTATATTACGTTTCATGTAATTACCATACAGTGACATATAAACACAAATAACATGCTAGTTTCTGTATCATTTGTTGCACATCACATTTACCATGTTAGTAGGTCAATATTTGAATTGGTGGCCCATGTAGACCACCAGCTACATTAAATCACCTCCTTATATCCTGCTTTCCAAAGCACCCCATGTCTTTGCAAATGACTACACTGTATGACGATAAAAACTAATTTACCCAGTGTTCAAACATCACTCACAAAATAATATAAATAACTGTTTATCGCAAATACCCCAAAAATATCACTAAGTCACCGCTAATATGTATATAACTAATTGTACAAATAAGTGTCCACTCTTTCCCTACACATGGCCTATTTGACACAACATAGAATCACCTGCAGAAAAGCACATGGATACATACATGTATACATGTCATATTTACTATCACTAAGCATTATGCGCAATACTTAGTTTAATATTCACAGTTAGTGACAATCATTACATCCAACAGAACTGAACAAAGTACCTTCTTCTAAAGTATGCAACTGCTCATATATGATTAGTTCTTAATTTTCTTAAAATTTGTCTTTTTCATAATTTGAACCTCATTCTTGCCCTGCTGGACATGCCGTGTCACTAGCGGAAATATATACTACAACTACAATAGTTCTCATACTTACAAGCAAAATCAATATATCTCCCATTTCTGCATAAATATCAGATTTATTTAGGATAATTAGCTAACGTCAAGTACTTTTCATTAGCTTTACATGGGTATTAAGAACGTAGGACTAATAATACCCAAAGATATAAACTTATGCGGATCAATATTACAGAACTCTATGCGTGAAAGAAGAGAGAAGTGAAATGTAAACAAGCAAATGAGTCATTTCATAGTATGTAATTTAGGAATGTTTAGGAATTGTCTTCACTATTAACAGTACTGACCACAACTGTACTTTTTATATGGAAAGTTTGATAGCCATCGGGTTACAGGTATGCGGGTAATATGACTGTCAGTCATGGGACTGGGTTGACTGGAAGAAGACCAATATGGCAGCCCCCATTACATGGCATCATGATGTTTGTAACATGCAGGTATACAAGGCCCAATATGTATGCAAAATGTAATGCTTGTTGCATCTTGCTTAGTCTTCATGCAACACAATAATTGCAATGCAATAGCTCAATTCTATCTCAGTGTCATGATCTATTGCATGTAAAATGTAATATCAAATAGCCTATTTTAGCCTTTATAAATACCTTTTCCGCAAAACAAATTGTACCTGTACATTTAAATGACAATTTTTTTAAAGTTAATCATTTATAATTTTCCATTTATTACTTGCTATACATGATATTTGGCTATACCACACCCACCAACCCTATGAAGCCTATTCACATTACCAATAGCCCTTAACTATTGGCTTGGCCTATCATTAAAATATCTTTTTTTTCTTTTTTTGTACATGTACCACACAATGAAATATATCCAGTATTAATGTAGGAAAAGGAATATCCTATCTTTCTCTCTCTCCCTCTCACTCTCTCTCTCTCTCTCTCTCTCTCTCTCTCTCTCTCCTTATATATATATATATATATATATATACATGCACGCACACACTTAAACACAAAAAGACAAAATGCATGTGTAACTTACTTTAGTCCTTACTCCGAGGACATTGGGGTGATGTTCAAGATGAGTAAGCATGGAGCTATATGCTTTACAAACAGAGACTCAAGTCTTCTAGGCATGCAGGTTTTCAATGTACTGTGAGTCTTGTATCTCAGTATTAAAATTTGTGCTTTCGTAAATAGTAGAGTCAGAAGTGAATTATGAAAGTGTTTTATAAGAGCCAGTTTCCATTACACAACAACCTTCAATTTGTATTTATAATAGAATACTGTCTAAGATGTCTTAGCTACTAAATATGGATACCGAAACCTGCCATAAAGTAAATATTTCGATATCATTTAAATTTGAACAAAATTGAAACATAACTAAACCGACTTCGGTGTAATTTTTTAAAAAAACAACAACTAGATGAGGGTATATCAGACAGTTGATCATGATGATGATGATGAATTTGTTTTCTACACAAAATAACCTTATTCTATGCATCCACAATTATCTTTTGTACTCAAGTAATAAACAGGATGCGCAGAAAAATGAAAAATTATCTGTTATCATGTTTGGGCTCTTCTTGATACTGGATTATTTCATGGACATACATACCCTCACACATACTTGTGAATAGAAAATACAACAGCGACTCACTTACACCCTTGAACACTGCTGTCTTTCTCTATTTACATAATAAACTCCTACCTGTTATTATACAATGAATACAATTCTAGAAAATGAGTTGATGCCCTACTTTAATTTTAGTAATCAGTGGTAAGGGAAAATCCATGGCAGACTGACCAGCATTGTTGATTATTGCTCAGACTCCTATGGGATTTCAAGTGATTTTGGACGTTTGACAAGGGAAAATACAATAAGAAAAGGTAAGATGAAAGCTTGCAGGCTAAAATGATCCTTTATGTTATTACAAAATGGCAGAGTATGGTATAAAGAATGCTTATTGTGGGCTTGACAATGTAACATATAGGAAATGTATATTGCAGTCAACTTTTTACCTCTGACACTACCTGTAAGCCATATTGGATTAAATACACAATGTTCAAGACAGTACATTACTTGATGATTTATTAACAAGGAAAAGAGAGAACTGGATGATTTTGGTTGAAGTTGACAAAGCACGTGGTATACTTTATGAAACCGTTTTGCGTGCAAAACTCATTAAGATGCCTAATTGCGCTACAACATTATGCAGATAGAGTTACATAACACCTCATAGTTGTTCTATCTTTGAGGGTGAAAGAGGTTAGTGTTTTCTAAAGTGTATTGGGTTTTTCTAATATAATTCTGTAAACGTTTGCAAGATTGTGAGGAAGTGAAACACATTTTTAAAATCAGTTCTAGTGTAAATGTATGAGCGCTAATATGCAATGAATATCAATAACTATTTAAAGCAGTAATCTGATATCCTCCATGTGATTAATCTTACAAAATAACAATTATAGGTCTGGATCTCATTGAATCAGGGTTGCAAAGCTGTTTTGAGAGATTATAAATTTAGAGCCATTAAAATATAGAGTTCATATTGAATATGGTATGTAGAGTCTAGGTTTGACCACATGTTTCTTTTTAGATATTTTGTGTCCTTTAAAATCTTTCTGTTCCATGGCAACTACTATAAAACCATCTGTTTGATGAGTCTTCTTGCGCTACTCATGCACACATTTTTTTAATGAGCTTCAAAGTGTAAATATGCCAGAACAAAGATGTCACAAGAAAGATTTTGAAAATTTGTTTCGTTTCATTTTTCAGCAAATAGCACAGTAGAAACACACCAACAGGCTCAATTTTGCAAGTGCAGTTGTTATTAACTATACTTTAGTGGATTCATAGGTGTCTATAAGTCTTGTCTTGATGGTGTTAATTGTTATATAATGTATTATACTATTTTACAAGTTGACATTTTAATCCTGAATCTTAAATTCAAGCTTTTCAACAATGATTTTCCCAAAACATATTCTGAAATTTTAATGAGTCTTTTGCGTATCATTTCTCTGTGTGTAATGTTTAAAGTAGATACACATTTTTTGCAAATTCTATCTATCTTTCTTAAACTAAACAAAAACAATAACAGTCACAAGCAATACAAAAAAGATTAATCAATATTATATGCTCAAAAAAAATATTAAACTATCAACTATATTTTGCTTTAATTTTGTTGAGTTTGAAGATTCACATAAGCCATGTTTTTGTTAGTCCGTTTAGTCAGGAGTCATGCCTGCTTTTTCATGTGTTTATATAATTCATTTGTCTCTAATGAGAAGTCTTCTAGGACAGCTATATTAATATTTTTACATTTTTTTTGAGTGTGCAATAACTTCGTTATTTTGGTTCCAAGACAAAAATATCACAAATATTGATGTACACATGATTTGGCAAAGATGTTCAACCCTGTGTAAAATGTCCATATCTTATTCACCAACTGAATTCAGAGTTCATCTACATGAAGCAGCACCAAGTAACAGAAGGGTTCATTCAGGCCACGCAAATTTTACAAATCAAGATTTCTAATCTCTCATGTGACAACAATTTTGAACATGCTCCAATGAAACTGAACATCTAAGCCTACAATATTTTTCAACATAAAATATAAATACATACAGTCAGTTAAATCTATAATCATTCTGTCACCTGTCATCTGAAAAGTACAAAAGTACACATTTAATTTATTCTGTTGTTGTAATAAGAAACATTCACATAATATCAGTATTGCATCCATCTTTAGAACTATCTATCTATTGTTTCACCATATTTTATTGCTAGAAGTGAATACAAATATAAATTGCCAGTGGATAATTTAAGCAATTTCCTCTAACTTGCTAGTCCCACTCCAGTATGTAAATATTATTATAGGGAAAATGTATACAACATATATTGCAAGAATGTTTTGATGCACATGGCCATTCTGACAGGTAGCATAAGTGACAAAAGAATAACGTTACTGGTTTTGACAAATATTAGTTAAAATGAGTTGTAATCAAAGATGGTAAGTAAATAACACTGGTGTGTTTTGGAATTAAACTGTCAAATACACACTCTGTAATGATTTAGAGTATCACTGATTGGTTACTAAGAAATAAATACAAAAGAAAACTGTAGAGTTTGCAATGGAGGGTTTCTTGATGTAAACTATGTATAGAATGACCATCACACCAACAAAGATAACAGGAAAAGGCGGAAACAAAAGAAATAACAAGAAGAATGAGACATTTTATTTTTTGTTCAGAGAATGCTTTGCACATAAAGATAAACAGATACACACATACTACCAAATTTCTCATGTCCCTGTATCTATCTATCTATCTATCTATCTATCTATCTATCTATCTATCTATCTATCTATCTCTGCCTGTTACTGTATCTAAGCATATTATGAGTATAGCATGTTGATTTAGAATGCTGTATCATTTTAGTTGGAAAACAACACATATTACTTATTCTCATGGTTACAGTTATAGGAGTTTACTCAATGTTAATGTTAGCATTTAGAATTCCCCTTTTTAAGAGTTGTGTAAATATAAGCAGTTGATGGTGATGATTTATTTCATAATTTTGTTGCATAGATCCACTTTATTAGATATTTAATAATTTAAACTGGATGCAAATGATGTTGAATACAAAGTCAGTCTGTGATCTCCATGTTACAACTGGTGCATAGATTAGTATGCTTTTCAATGTATCCAAAAAGTGTTTTACCTTGTTGCCGTATGGATTTTGAAGCTGTGCATCATCATCTGAAAAATACACTCAGTTAAATCCTATATCCAATATTTACTCATCTCAATGAATATTGGTTACCAAGTGCATTTATGTTAAGTTGTGAAGTAGTTTGTGATGATCGGAATTATATGGAATTGGAAAACACTAGTAGGTGATACAGATGTCTAAAATCATATTGTTGAAATGTGATGCATTTGGGTTATGTATCATATATAGGTGTATAATAAATATGTATCCATAGAATGCAAATGAGATTGACAGTTCTATAGTAGATTTCCCTGTCAATAAATTTGCTTCATTTACACACACAAACATAGGAAAGACAATTTGTTCTGACTACTCATACTTCTCTTGAAAATATTTACCCATTCTTAGATCTATACATTACGGTTACCAATATCACAACCAGTGGCTTTATAGTGACAAGCTGGCTTAAAAAATGCTTTTGCTTTGTTATAGTATGCTGACTGCTGCTTCTTCCATTTGTTAGATTGGCCTTTGCAGAAAGAGTCAGGAGGTAACTGAGAAAGACAAAGCTAGAAACCACTTGAGATTGAGAAATAACACTGGCAACACCTCATACTTTGGATTTTTGTCTGCTAATTTATCAGGGTCAGTAACAAATCAGAAATGTTAATCAGCAAAGATAATAAAAACAGAGCTTTGCTTAAGGAAATAAATTATTATTTTAAAATCAGTTGAAAAATTTTCAAGATACATTTTCTTGAAAATGCAGGAGAGGCTTAATCTTAATTTAGCAAGTCTCTGGCTTTAAACCAGCACTCGATTCAACCAGCACTCAATTCAAAATCAGCAAAATACTGTACAGGATATTGTCACTGTCATCTCAAGTGGCAGATTGACGTATTTCACACTCTTCCTCTTTGTCAGCACAATTGAATCTATGGTATTGACTCCGTTATTTTTATTTTTTTTAAAATATTTAATAAACCCATACATGGGTAGCTATGGGTTAGGATACCATCCTACTGACTACCTTACAGAAAATTTGATACAGTCACATATTTAAACAATAAATTAAATGTATGTTTGGATTAATAATATCAATTTCTACTCATTTCTAAAAATAAAATAAAAAATATAATAGTACAGGAAGAAGGAAACTTATATAGGAGATAACAGATGAGAGAGAGAAAAAACATTCATGTTATACATTAAATACATTTAGTTGACAAGAATAAGGGAATAATTGTTAAACTAGTGATTCCCTTATTCTTGTCAAGTACATTAGTCCTTGAAAAATATTGTCGGAAACCAAAAATATTCCCTCATATATTTTATATGATAATACATGCAATATGTTTTACACATTAAAGCTTGCAAATGATTCATAGCAAAAATGATACATCAATTATACCTTCATAAGCTTCCCATCTATGACTGAATTTCTCCCAATCACAGTTTTTGTAGGCTGTATACTTTTCTAATTTGTGCCGATATGATATTTCTTTCTTAAATGTTTTCAAGTTTGGTAATACATCCAGCTGCAAGTTAAAAGGGCCATAACTTTAATAAAAACTGCTGGAGTCTTCAGATGATGACTATAATCTGCACCAAGTACAGTGACCTATTAAAATCAGACTAATTGTGTTTTCATGATTTTGTCATACTTTGTAAATGCTAGACAAAAAACGGAAACAACTCTAACAAAAGTAGGACTGATTTGCAAATTCAAGGGACTACAGGAACCAAAAATGAGGGAGTTGAGAAATACTGTTAAGCTGTATAGCTTCTATAGGTATATCTATGTTTTCCCAGTCTAAGTAAATCATGAATAAACTTACACTGCATGACACTATGGAGATCTGTCATGATGTGATGTTATAATTGGCAAGTCATACTATGTTACATGAAAAACATGATTTTAAACTGCCAGACAAACAAACAAGATTGTCATTTGCAAAACACAAATTTCTAAATATGCATCCATGCCCAATAAAGACAGGGGTGTTTAAGGGTGGGGAGAGTGGCTAGGCATTATCAAACACTATTAAAATAGTATTTATTGAAGAATATCCAAATTTGGGAAAGTGTTTGGAGCTTAGTAATGCCTACAGCAAGGTATCAGCAAGTAATTTACTGGTTTTACTGCAAATTATATCCTGTAGAATGCAAAGTAGCTGCCACTGAAAGTACATCTGGTTTAGAAATACATGCAATTTTGCAGGAGAAGTATCCATGTATTATAGTTTAGAACACAGTTGGAATTACTGATCCGGAAAAAAGAAACAGCACAGAGAAAAAAAACCCAGAATTGATATCTAGAACTAAATATGTTGCATATCTCCTTTAGAAATAAAATAGAATGAACAAGATAACAATACAAATGATGTTAGCATTCACAGAGCCATAGCTTGTTTGTTGTCACATCTTTTATTACCATTTAAAGGCCATAACAGTTTTATTGTCAATCAATTATCATTGTAACAGGGGCAACTCTTTAAAAACTTATATTTAGGGCTTTCTCTACCTCAATAAGCAGTAAACATGCGGGTGCTGATGCATGTCAGTAAAGTCAATAGCTTATGGGTGTATGAACCGATGGAGTCAAGCCTTCAGATAATCCCAATGTATTTAAGCTATTCTAACCCAGGTTTATTTCTATTCAAAATGGTATTTGGCGATCAAATTGAGATATTGGAGAAATATGAGGACAGACAGTTTAAGGTCTAAAAGTAGAATGAGAAATGGAGAGAAGAAAAAGAAGGATAGCTCATTTCCTTAAACTCAAGTTGCTACCTAACGCAATTAAGAGGCAGAGATTTAATTCAATAAAAATAAGAGGTTTATCTGACGTATATAATTAGTTAAATAAAAAGTTATAATGAAGGGCCTGGTTTTGATGGATGGAGACGAAGCTTATGAGAAAAATTATAGGAAACAAAAAAAACACCCCACAAACACTGGAATAAATGAAACCACGCTGCATTGCTTACTATCTAGATATCACACAGATCATTATGTCTTCTTGGTTTGTTGAAATGTGATGGTAGCTAAGGAATGCTGAAGTCGGTTGAAGTTGGAGAAAGTTTCTTTAATGCAATGAAGCTATCTAATCATGTTTGTTAACATTGTCAACCAACTTTGGCATTCCTCGGCAAACATCACAATTCAACTAATAGAAATGTGTGTCAATGGAACTTGAAAACGCATCCACTTGCTTGTGTCAGGATTTGATTCCATCAGGAAAAAGACATCAGAGTAAGTATTGTCAGAATAAAGCAAAGCAATTACACTTTAATCTGTGTAACAGTGTCAATATGGGCTGCCAAGTGTGCGAGATACATGTATTCTTGAAAACGTGGCCCCCGGTTCCCTGGTCAGTTAATTGGGGACCATATGACACAACACCGTTTGTGCTGGAAGTAAGATGTCAAATTCCCACATTATAAATACCAGGAGGTACATTTTACATTGTTGGTAGCAACAGGGGATGATTTTTTCAAAATTATAAAATAAATGAGAATGGAATGTTTTCTGCATAATTTGAGTGTGCAGAATTAAAAAATTAACCCATTTGCATGATATCTTTTAAAATAAATTCACAGGAAGCATTGAAACACATGTTCCATCCACCATTTTTTATATTACATGCTGAAATTTGCATATTTCTTACATATGGTTATATAGAAATCTTTTGTGAACATTCAACTTTAAGAATATGTTAACTTTTTGTGTGTTCCAGGTACTTCTGAAGCTTTTACTGTGCTTTTTTACAATGCGCCACCCTAATATTTTTGAATGAAATACTATATTCTTGAGTCACACACAAGCTGAAATTATATGTTACTCTTCAAATATTGCTTTCCAGATTTAAAATCCAGTCTAAATTTGTGATAGTCAATCCGGGACTCAAATTCAAGAAAGCCGTTTTCTTAATCTGCTGGTGTCTGAACACTTCTGTGAGCACTGAAAACCTGCCTGGATGTGGTACCAAAGGTTTGACTTGTCACAGATCATGTATCATTTTCAACTCGCCAGTATGAGAGTTTCTCTGTTTGTGGTTGCCTGCCATCACCTTTACATCAGCTACACTGTCAAAATTATCAGAAATGTTGTATATGATAGCTAATGCTTTAGATCTGGCCAGAAGGTTTTTGTCTTTGTTCATTGGACCCAGTCCTTGAAGAATCTTTTTTTGTCCTTTGACAAGGTGCTCCATGAGTAGGTCTGCTGGCATATGACTATCTTTTTTCCCCCCGATGTTGATATAAAGGCCATATATACTCTGATATGCAATGCACAAAAAACATGATGCTTTCTGATGGCATAATAAGTGCAAGATCTCTAGAGCACATTTACTTCTGCTGTTATGACTCTTGCCACCTGAGGTATAGTAGCTTATGTAAAGCCATCTCTCCAGACTGACTGTATGCTTCAAAGCATGTAACATATTATCTGCTGAAACAAAATAAAATGGTATTTTAAGAACAGTCTTATATATACCTTATGTCCAAGACAAGTAAGGCAGGGTCTGTTTGTGTAGATACTGTGCAAGTATAAATATCATCATGCTGAGTCGATACTTCTTTTTTGGTTGAGCTGTTGGACACATCACTAATGGTGATGTTTTCATCATTGGCCAAACATGCAGAAGGGAAAAAGCATTTCACCCTGGCATGCTGTGATCTGCACCAAGCTCCTGAGCATATAGAAAAACTCCCATGATATAAAGATCTGTAAAAACACACACCATACCTATTCTATATAAAAACAGAAAAGGATTACATATCTGCAAGCTATGTGGTTGTACATGATACATCTCAGAAGCTAAGAGTTAAATACAAAAACCAAACAATCCCAAAATTATGCAAAATAGGTCATTGTGATTTTCTCCAAAGAGTTTTTCCTCAAAATAAATGAACCAAACAAATTTCAAAGCCAAAATTTTCATTCCACTAGTAGCCAAAGAGTATTCTGGTGGACCTATTGTTTGCTTAGAGGTGATTGACTAGATAGGTGTTGTTTATTTATCATGACAATAAAATTAGGCATATCAAAACTTTTGTTAATTACTCAATCATGTTGTGTTTAGCACTGCATGTATACCAACTAACATATCAACTATGCTATTGATTTGGCAAGCCATGTGTGAATCACTTAGACATTTATCAGGATGTACCAATCAATAATTCCTGAAACAACAACAAAAAGAACAAATCAAATGGCTAAACTGATGTTAACTTGACAGAGGACTGCATGGAAATGAAACCAGATGCAATTATATGACTTTTGTAGCATGGCCTTGGCTTTAATGGCTTAGCATGCACTCATAAAGTTAAATTACTCAACAATATTAGAGGATTTTCCCTAAATATCAACACTTATAATAATAATAATACCGGTACTTTATTTATAGAAGGCAACTCAATTAGTATAATACTACTCTCTTGAGGCCTTTTGTTTAAAATGTGGAAATATTTTATACAATATTTAAAACATAATATAAAGTGTCTGTGTATTATGACAATAATCAGATGTTGTTAAACATGTAAGAAAAATTGAAATTTTCTTTAAACAACTTTAGATTATCCCTTTTTTTGATGTTTTGGAGAATACTGTTCCATATGAAAGCATGTGAATATTGCAGAGACTTGTTGAATGTCTCTAACTTTGGCTTGGGAAGTTGAAGATTCTCATCACAAACAGATCTTAATCCATATTCTGATGAGTTTGCTACAAATAATTCCTGAAGATATTTTGGAGCAATTCCTTGAAGAGACTTGTACACTAAAATGCATTTTTGGTAATCAATCCTTACAGATAAGTCAAATCATTTCAGTTCACAGAAGAGAGGCTTGCTTGGTCATCCAATGGTTTTCCAAGTATAATTCATGCTGCTTTTTTTTTGTAGTTTTGAAAGTCTGTCAATATTATGTTTAGAACAATTTCCTCCAATAGTGACACAATAGGTGGAGACAATTTAAGTATTTCAGGTACAATTCTATCTAATCCTGTAGCTTTGTTTACATTTAGGTTTTCCAATGTTTTGTAAACTTCATGCCCTGTAACATAGTCCAATTGAAATTGTTCTATATTTTGTAGTTTATCATTTAGGTTCTCATTTAGAACAGTAGGATCAAAGTTCTCACTTTTTCTTTGAAATTCACCAGATATACTACTAAAATACTTGCTGAATGAATCTACAATATCCTGCACAGAAGTCGCTTTATGACCATTATATTTGCTAATACTGGGAGGAACAGGCGACTTTTTGGAATTTAGTTCATTTAGATATTTCCACACATTACTAGATTTTTTATTTTTCTCAATGGCTTGTTTGTAGTATGTCTGTTTGACTATTCCAATCATATCTGTAACTGCATTCCTCCATTTCCTGTAGTTTTCCCCATCTTTGATTTTATGAAATTTGTCTCTGATTTCAGGTGAAAGCCAGTTTAATTTCATTGCTGTTTTACTTGCTTTGTTTTTAGTGGTGCATGAATATTCATGCTTTTCTTGAAGAGATTATAAAACATTTCCACAGCAACGTTGCAATTGTTAATATTTTCTAAACAGTGGTTCTTGTCGCAGGTCATTTAGGAATTCTTCTTCATTAAAATCCTTTGAGGTCTCTGTATGTAATTTATGATGGCACATATGCCTTAATTCAACATCAGTGACAACAAGAATGAGCTAATAATTCCTGACCTAAGCTTCAAAGACAAGGAAAAAATATTAAATGTGGTTATGTCATCAACACTTTGCTTGAACTATATACTTTTGGACTGGTAATGATCTGCAAAGAATCAGACATTTTTTGCCACACAAACTAAAAAAAGATGCACCACCCATTATACACTAAACTATCATGATACACTAATTATAGTATTTACTAACTTGTCTACCTCTAAAAAAATAAGACTTGGAAAAATATATCAACATCGAGGTAAAATTGATCAAGGAATCAATTGTAAATAGAATTTTGTAGATGACAGTCTGAAATGTGCAATATTTGCAAATAAATCATTATCCTCACCCCTCATACAAATGGGTTATTATAATAATAATAATAAGAGATAAGATAAGAATTCCTTATTTCAGACTGCATGGTCCATACATCTAAATTAAAATATACAATAAAATAGAATATAAAATATAGAAGTTCATAGGTGTCTTATGTGCAAATATACAAACCCATCTACAACTACAGAATGTGTTTGTCATTGTTAGGAATAAAATCATGTGAGACATTTCAATAGTAATTTGTTCCATCTATCTATAATCTGAAAACTTAAATGAATATCATAGTTCCACAACGATTTCAAGATACAGTTTTTACTATTTGATATTCGTGTCATCATTGAAAACACATACTTTCTCATTAATTCTTCAAAACTAAATACATTATAGTTTACAAACATGGTAGAGGCACTATTCCATCTTGGAAGGCTTAGTAGTAAACGAAGACTATTATTATAGCCAATAACTAGTTTTCTTTTTATACAGTGAAACCCCGCTATAACGCGCCCCGCTATAACGCGAATTCGGATATAACGCGATCGTGGTGTGGCTCCCAAAATTTCGTGTATTCATTCGCACATGAAATTTTTTTTTTTCAAAGTACGAGAAATAGTGTATAAAATGTGTATGTTACAGTATCCTTTTGGGGAAGAGATCGCGTATGAATTCGAGTATAATACATTTGTGGCGTGGTTCCTAAAATTTATATACATGTACATGTATTTTTCTCGTACACGGAATTTTTTTTTTTTTTTAAGTACGAGAAATAATATATAAAACGTTTATTATCATTTTGGGGAAGAGATCACGTATGAATTCGATCGTGGTGTGGCTTCTGAAATTTAACAATTTCACCAGTATCTTGAAGTGTTATGCCAAAATAAACATTATCGGAAATGTTACTTATTACTGATCCATGAGTAAAGTCGGTAAGTCTTCTTTGTGTTTGTCTTCAATTCATTCTGTATACACTCATTGCTCAAACAATAGACGACATGTTTTTCTTCTTCAACTGCATACACAACGGAGCATAAGACAATGTTGTGGTTGATAAAAGATTCTCACGATTTAATAAACATCAAAAAACGTAAGCCGCCAACACGTGCGCTGGACTTCAATTCATCCTGTATACAATCATTGCGCAAACAATAGCCGACTTACGTTTCTTCTTTAACTGCATACACAACCAAGCACCAGACTGTGGTGGTTGATCAAAGATTGTCATATGTGGGTGCTTATGTAGAGACTGAGCTTGGGCGGCAAGATCAAAGATTGTCATATGTGGGTGCTTATGTAGGGACTGAGCTTGGGCGGCAAGATCACAGGGAGTTCAAATAACCACTCTCTGTTACTTGGCACTGAACATACTCGTGGCTCAATCAAAGGGTTGTCATGTGGGAAAACAAAGACGGATCGATATCAGATAGTAAACGGTGTTGATACCCTATTCATGCTATACATTAGACGTGTATACATTGTTCTCTGAATAAAGTAATATATAGTAAAACCCAGCAATAACGCGACCCCGCTTTTTCCGTGATCGAATTTTATGGACCCCAAATATCGCGTTATAGCGGGGTTTCACTGTACATTCACTAAAGTTTGTCCACAGAGGAGCACAGCACATTGTGCAACAATAAGATTTGAATAATCTAATCTTGATATTCACAGAACAATTTCTAAATTTACGTAAAAGCATGTTTGTTCTAGTACACAGAAATCTGTAATGTCTCATCATATCTTCATCATCTGACCAGTTGGATTTTAGCATATGACCCAAATACGTATAACTGTCGACATATGCAAGAGCAGGGCCGTTAAGAATTACAGAGGGAGGAGATGGTAATTTGACAGCAGTTGACTGAAAAACCATGCAGACCGATTTTTGTGTATTATATATGATATCATTCTCAAATGCGTAATGTTCACATATCTTTAATAATAATAATAATAATAATAATAATAATAATAATAATAATAATACATTTGTTTAGGTAGGATCAGCAAATAACAAGTAGTAATACATTAATACATATAACAATTAAAAAACATTGACACAGTACATTATAACAGCATAATAAACAGTTGTGATACATATTTACATACATACATACAAAGAAAATAGTGTCCACCAAGAATGACCCATAACAGTTTGCAAAACTTATTTCCAATGGGGTCCTGAGGGATCAAGATTTTGAGGCAGGGTATATTTTCCAAATTAAAATGATATATTTGACTAAGCTAAGCAATTACAATTAAGTGAAACAAATTTAAAAGATGATTTCAGAATTAAGAAGTATCAGTAAAAACAATTCATTCTAGTAAAATATCATTGAACTCCGTTCTCTTGATTTGCTTTGTTTTAAAAGGTATGACTTACGCGCGTTTGAAACGACTTAGCCAGAAAGGTCAGATTATTGATGAGGATGTTGAAATAGCAAATACATTCAATGAATTTTTGTCAGCGTAGGTTCCAGAATTAAGGAACCCATTGTAAACTCCAATCACGATGAACTAAGAAATTTCCATTCATAAAGAATTCCAGCTGACACAAACTTTTTTTAGCTCTGCAATACCAAATGAAAAAGTTTTAAAATTTTTGCAAACTACTGCAACAAAATCAACAATCCTAGATAATATTGGACCACATCTACTGATGTCTGCTGCAAACTTAATATCTGATAGCATAGCTTACATATGTAATCTAAACATATCCACCTCATTGTTTTGCCAGATATGGAAATTGTCAAAAGTTATCCATTTCTTACATATGATTCAAACCATTCAACAGACATAACTCCTAATCCTACCAATTTATTACAAAATATTTCATGATTCACTGTGTCAAATGCTTTTTCTAAGTCGAGCATGGTCATTCCACTGCAGAAACCTTTTCCCATTTGTACCTTAATATAATAAAAAAGATGTATCAAGCATGTATTAGTAGAGTACAATCCCATGAAACCTGAATGTAGTTCATAAATTAAGTTATTCTTAGTGAAAAAGTTTTGAAGTTGAACATAAACTGCTCTTTCCAGAATCTTGGGCACAATACTGAGTATACTAACAGGCCTGTAATTGTTTGCATCATCTTTACTACTCTTTTGTAAAGAGGACTAACTCTAGCCAATTTCAGTTCATCATGCACAATACCAATTGATGCAGACAAGTTAACAATGTAAGTAATTGGAATGTGAAAATACTGACATAATCTTTTATAAACTATGCTAGGATGTTGTCAGGGCCTGTATTTTACATGGATTAAGGTTACTCAATCCTTTGTAAACAAAGTCCTCACTACCAGTTTGAAGTTGGCATGTGTAATTATAAACATTTCTTGCCCTGTACAACTCTTTAAAAATGGCTGAATCTGTTGCAAGTGTATTTGAAGGTTGTGGTAATTTCACCAAGAGAATAGATGCTACATTAGTTAAGAAGGTATTAAAATGATTTGCAATATCACAGTCAGTGCAATATTAGCATTATCTTTTGATTTAGAAGTATAGCTGAGTGACTTTAACTGTTGCTAGTTTCTTTGGGTTGTTTTTATTCTCTTCAACTTTTTTACAAAAATAATTAGATATTGCCTCTCTAACATTTCTATGCACTTGATTTCTAACTTTGCAACATTTTTTATACACAACATTTACTTTTATCTTTCCTATAAACGTTCAAAAGCTGATCTCTATATTTAATTTTTCCAAAATTTCAGTAGATATAATTGGTTCTTTTTTGTTTTAATCTAACTTCTTTAATTGGAGCAATCTCATTGAGAATTGGAGCAATCCCATTGAGAACTGTTATAAACACATCTCTAAGTTTGATCCATACTGCGTTAACATCATCAAAGCTAAAGAGATCAGGCCAATTAATCTGTAACAATTCTGTAATAAACCCGTCTTTACTGTAGCTCTTCATAGTTCTGATTTTTACTGCGTTATGTTTTCCGATTTGTCCTTCAACTATTTTCCTAGTACAGAAGGTAAGAAAGTGATCATTAATACCTATAGGGATTATCCCTGGTTGACAATTTATTTTCTGGTCTATTACATAAAATATGATCGAATAATGTTGAACTCAATCTGTTAACTCTTGTAAAGTCCTTGATAATTTGACTTAATCCTGTAAAATCCTTGATAATTTGACTTAATCCAAACATTTTTATTAAATTAACATATGTTTTACATATTGCTGACATTGTATTAAAAAAAACAAATACTGAAGTCACTTAAGAATTGGAGTTCACAGTCTGATCTAATTTTTATTAAGGTTTCTTCAAACTAAATCATTCTGCTTTGGAGCTCTATAACAAGTATTGTACCAACAACTGTAAGCTTACATTTGGGTAATAATAAGCCAAACCAAAGAGCTTCTAGGACCTCATGCTGCAAATCTGGTTTAGTAGAAAAGGCTATGTCATTTCTTATAACTGTACAAACATCACCACCACACATGTTCCTGTGTTTTCTAATGACACAGTAGCTTTCAATTCTATTTTGGTCTTAATATTTGGCAAAATTAAGGCTGTGATCTATCACCTTATATTAATTTTGATGTAAACTTTATCAAGGAATCGATTAGAGAAGGAATATCTGAGATGACGCATTGGAGAATGTGCAATATTAAAAAAAAGCGTCGTCGTCTGTACTTCATTCCCTCGTCAAGGTTCATCTTGACCGACAAGTGAAAATATTTGTAAAAATAATTATGTGACCAAATTGCTGGTTAAGCTTAAACACAAGATAACGACTGGTATAGATCAAACTGACAGTATTAGTAAAGTTCGCACTGTGTCAGTAATGAATAGATAATTGAAGGAATAAATTTGCCACGGTTTGATTACCGAAAGAATCTCCATTTTTTATATATGCAGCCATTTTGTTTTGATCATATGACAATGTAAAGGTAGGGGTTCACGTGACTTCTTCTAGCAGCCGAATACGTAGGTATGCGAAGCAGAACCAGACTAATGTGTATATGCCGGTTCCTGTGGACAGACGATTTGCAATCATCATTTATCCTCGCCGTAGGCAGTAAGCTGTGTAAAGTCGGACGTTTTACCTGCACGAGTGAATCTTGTTCATACGTCTCGTTATGCCCGTGCATGTCCTAATTAACATGAGTAGTATACATTTTATATTTCTCGTAGAAATCATTACAATGGCACTTCACTATGGTTAATTGATCACGTGGTCTTGGAGAGGCTAGATAAGTCCGTGTAAACCGGAATTCGTCGGATTTCAAGTTCTGAGCTGGTAAGTAAAGATCTGTTTCTTTTACAATGCCAGTGTGCAACCAAAATGGCTAGAATACATTTAAGAAGCATTTAATATTTTAAGGGGTGGGATATTTCTGCGATTGCAGCATAACATGAGGCTTATATTTACATTGTACAACCTACCTTTTGCGTACCTGCCAATCTTCCAGGCAGTGTTGGAATCTTTTTGCGACTAAAAATGTGGCTTGTGGTCCCGGAATAGGGGGGGGGGGGGGAGATTAAATGTCGTGACCCAAAAAACTACGTCATATAATTGAGAATAAGTTATCAACGTATCTAAGCTTATATTAAATGACAGGTTAATAAAGGAAACAAAATGTTTTCTCTGAAGCATTTAATACTTTTTAGCAAACTAGTTGGTAGGCAAAGCACTGTCAACGACCATTACACGCACGCACACACGTGTAGCAACAGGGGATGATTTTTTAGAATTATAGAATATACAAAATTGGAAATGTTTTCTGCATAATTTGAGTATGCAGATTTAAAAAATGAACCCATCTTTATGAAATCTTTTCCAAAAAAATTAGCTGGAAGCATTCAAACACAAGTACCATCCACCATTTTTAATATTGATCTTTGGCACTTTTTGCAAATTGACTTCGTGTTATTTCAAGTTGAAATCGGCATATTTCTTACATATGTTTATATAGAAATATTTTCTGAACATTCCACTTTAAGAATAAATAGACTTTTTCTATGTTCCAGGTAATTCGAGAGCCCCCTTTTGTATTTTTATCAAGCACCCCCTCTAACATTTTTGCATAAAATACTATATTTTTAAGTCGGACACAAGTTGAAATTATATGTTGCTCTTAAAATGGAATGTTTTCTGCAAAATTTGAGTGTGCTTAATTCAAAAATGAACCGATCTTTATGATATCTTTTCAAATAAATTCACAGGAAGCATTCAAACACATGAACCATCCACCATTGCTTATATTGGTCTTGGGTCACTTTTTGCAAATTCTTGACATGTTATTTCATGCTGAAAGTTGCATATTTCTTACATATGGTTATATATAAATGTTTTGTGAACATTCAGCTTCAAGAATAAATTCACTTTTTCTATGTTCCATGTACTTTCGAAGCCTTTCTGTTCCTTTTTATCATGCGCCCTGCTAACATTTTTGCATGAAATACCAAAATCGTGAGTTGTACACAAGTTTAAATTGTATGTTACTCTTAAAAGCAGTAGTGCAAATGCATTAGTGTTCTTGTACATATATACATTGATCTGAAATCACAATTTATTAAATAACAATTGCCATTTTAGAATTTAGTCATGATAAGGTTTTTTGGGTCAGTTTTCACATCTGAGGAGTTACCGTTTGTGCTGGCATGGGTGACCTTTGAAAAAGACGTAATGCGTGGGTTTTCCACAAATATTTGCACACATTTTACCATTATTCTCGTAAAAAGAACTCCAAAGTATTTAAAAAGGAGGCATAGGCAAGCGTATATGTTCTTTATTTGGTTTTTCTGCGTTTTGAAAAATTCCGTTTTCGTTTATTTTTGCCAAATACGTGTATGTTGTAGAAAAGGCCCAATGTCATATATGCTAAATATAGACATTTGACCTTTCAACCATGAATACATTCGGATATAATAATGTCGGCTTTTTACATACAAAAGCGGAGAAAGTACCAGGTGTAATGAGGTTTTCATTTTGAGAAAAAGTTAATCTTGATCACTAGTGCCCTCTAGCGGCAGCGCCAGTTGCTAGTATGTGCACAGAGCCACACAATCACAATCACATCGGTATTAAATAAAATTTACACAAAGTCTTAACTAGATGCAGACTTTGCTGCTATCAGCAGTTCAGTGGAGGGTTGGAAAATGATGTGCGTGTCATTCATTTTGGCAGTATACCAGGGAAGAGGGAGGTCTGAGATATTTTTGGGAAGAAAAAAAAAAAGTGAGGTACCAGATGCCTTGATTTGTAGAAAAATAGACCTTATTATATCCATCATAATAGTTTAAGGAAAAATTTCTCTTGACATAAAAGGAACAAAATATATCCTGGTTTTAAGAAAAATGTTCATCTTTGCACTTATTTAGAGACCGGATGATATAATTGTTTAAAGTTTTTCAGTTATTCTCAGTATTGAACATGCTCTTTCTGCACTTGCATTGCTGAGATGGAGTGCCAAACCAGATACATCTATGTCTTGGGTCAAACAAGCAATGACCACAGTAGTTAGAATGTCAAAACTTGGTTTTCCTGAAGGTAGATGATAGTTGTGCATGTCAGTATGGGGTTTACAGTATGTGCAAAGAATAAAATGCCACCCCACCCCATGCTATTGCATTGAACAAAGTAAAACTCTGTTAACCAAGAGTTCTGAAATTAAGTTTTGCTGGGCTTTGTTTCACAAATGGTCTATACCTTCCTTGAATTATAGCTGCTGCGTTTCAACATTTTTCCTTAAAACATGCATCTTTCCACACTATTCCATCTACAACAATAATCATGTTTTGCATTTTATGTATGGAGTAAATTCGGATTTCAAAGAAACATTTCTGGTGATCACAAAATAGTCATTAATGTTTCATAAAAAATGGCTGCATCAGTCTCATTCAGGGCAGTGTAGGGTAATTTGTGTTCCTTTAACATACCATATATATTTGCGTATAATCTAATACCAACTGAAAACTGCATAGACCCAGATCTGCTGGCACATAATGTGCCAGCAGATCTGGATCTATGCAGTTTGTAAAGACTAATCAGTAGAACAAACAACATAGACCCTGATCTGATGGCGCATTATGCGACAGCAGATCAGGGTCAATGTTGTTTGCATTTGGACCCGACTTATAGACGAGTATATACTGTACATCTCTTTGATTTACTTCAAACAATAGGGTTTCACTTTCATGTACTTTATCAAAGATGAAAAGACACGTTACACAAAATCGCTGTTGCTGTTGTTAGTTAAGTAGTTTGTGGAGTTGTGGTTATTTATCTGAGATGTCCATTTCCTTTTAATGACAATTAACTGTATAAACTGCCCTATGGTGATGGGTATACTCTTGTATGAGGATTAAACATGACTGTTTGCTTTATATTGAGGCTACAGATTACAGTCATATATTGTGGTATCAACAAATGTTTGTCTCTTTTGCAATAAGATTTACTGAAAATCATGTTTTTTTACAAACATAAAGGGGGGGGGGGTAAAAAGTAATGTTTATCATGTGACATGTCATGTTCTGGCATGAGGTCAGATTTCATATCCAAACTGTACTAGACTTTGAATATATGCTTAAATCATCAAATTCTTGGTTGCATTTGAGGAGTGAGATCCGCGCATATTAATGAAGTGAAAGCACATTTGTTGACCTAATTCATGATACAAGTCGTACAAATATAGCACCAAGCCTTTTTAAGATAGGGCAATGAAACTTGATTACTTTTGATGTCTGCCCAGTAACTTTGCAGTTCTGTCTTAAAGGTCATTATCAGATTACATGATTGTAAATTTTATCGTCCAACCATGGTAGGCAAGGGACCAAACTTCACTGAATTTCTTTATTTTCAGTGTTCTTTATGGTGATGATAGCAATTATTATTATCATCATCAGTTGCACTGGCTTATTTGCATCAGATAGGACATGAAACACTCTAATTTCTCAGTTATCAGTTATTTTATACCTCACCCTTTTTCCCATTCCTTACAACTTTTAATAATTTCAAAAAAATTTCAAGACATTCTTTTAGAGCAGTAAAGTTACCTACTTCCACTGATATTATATTTGATCATGATAGTCCTAGCATCATTTGACCATGATTGTATATTGATCTCAAGAGTTTCTTTCTTTCTGTCATTGTTGTTTAAGAGCACCTCAACACATTAAAGACTATGTATTTACTAAAACAATGGGATTTAAGTGCCTTGCCCAGAGACTGACCACAGTAACTGACCCAGGATGGGCTGGGTTGGGCAGGTTTATGACCTGCAACCTCTGGTTTGTAAAGGAAAATTGTGCTGCTCGGACATCCAATATGGTTCCTGCAGTGGCCTTCTTGAAAATCTTCTTGTTGCTACTCGTCCTGAATGGATGGTCTTATGCATATAGGGTTTAAAACTCGAAAACTTTTTTGAAGCATACACTGTAGTTGGTCCTTAATGAAAATGGTGCTGAATTAGACCACCAATATGGCAGCCATCTTTAAATCTTGTTATAGCTACTCGTCCAGAACAGAAAGTCATATTGACATAAGGTTTTCACCAGAAAACTTCTTATGATGTCTAGTTGGTCCTAAATAAAAATGGTGCAAATCTGAAGTTCAGTATGGCCACCACACCAGTCATCTTGAAAATCTTGTTACTGCTACTCCTCCCAAGTGGAAATTACTATTAACATGGGGTTTTCACTGGAAGACATCTTATGATGTCTAGTTGATCCCCCCCAAAAATTGTGCTGATCTTACTTCCAATAAGGCTGCCACAGTGGCCATCTTTATTTTTTTTTATTGCAACTCCTAAATGGATGGTCATATTAATATGGGGTTTTCACCAAAAGACTTATAGTGATATTTAGTAAACAAAAATGGTGCCAATCTAACATCCAATATGCTATCTTTAAAATCGTTTTATTGCTATTTCTTTTCAACAGAAAGACACTGACACATGCTTTCCACCAGACTCCTTATGATATCAAGTTCCAGACCATACTTATGTCCATACATCTGTACCCCAGACTCCTTATGATATCTAGATCCAGACCATACTTATGTCCATACATCTGTACCCTGTTGTTCTGTCCATCCCAATAAACTCGTGCTACTATTTTATGCAAATATGATTTTTTTTAAACAAATGTTTGAGCTTTTTGTATTTTTGGGGTTGGGTGTGTGTGTGAAGGCCTTGCCAGCATGATTGTGCAAAATCACTCGACATAAACAAGACTAGGAAGTGTACCTGTCATATTCCCAGAGAGACTGTGTTATGCCTTTTTGTGACTCCGAAAGTGTTTTGATGCCCCAAGGTGGATCAGTGCATGTGACCTCAAAAATGCAAGTCATCCAATTGAGAATAAGCTATCTTTTCATACGAGCCTATATAAAATGTGGAAATTAAAATTTCAATAAATTCTTTGAAGCATTTAAAACACTTTAACAAAAAAAAATAGTTGGGAGACTTCGCACTGTTAAATATCATCACCACACAACATAAACACGCTTATGTGCACACACATAATCCCAACCACATGGACATTAAATAAAAAATACACAGAATTTCTGTCTTTAAAATCCATTGGACTGCATAGCATAGTTTTAATTAGAGGCAGTTTTTGCTGCTGTCAGTAATTTATTAGGGGGTTTGAAGGCAATGCAAATGTTGTGTTCATCTTTGCACTCATTTGAGATGGATGGTACTGTTGTTCAAACTTCCCAGAATCTCTTGTTGAATTTTTCTCAGCATAGAAAATAACCTTTCTACATCTGCACTGCTGTGATGAGGGCCAGATATGGCCATCCTAGTTAGATTAATAAATCATGGGTTTTCATGAAGGTAGATGACAAACTTACTTCCCGGCATGGTCATATGCATGGATCAAAATAGTGACGGTCTTATAGTCTCCCTTGTAATCAATCCTTCTAGACAAGTCGAGCCATTTCAGTTCACAGAAGAGACTCTTGCTTGATGCATCCAATGGTTTTCCAAGTACAATTCATGCTGCTCTTTTTCTATAGTTTTGAGTCTTTCAATATTGCGTTTGGAACAACTTCCTCAGATAGTAACACCACAGTCAGAAAGTGGCAAAATATAAGCATTATAACAGAGAATCCTTGTTTCCACAGGAAGATATTTCTTTTTCTTTTAAAGTAATGTAATTTTTGAATTTACATCTTTATATACTTTGTCGACTTCATCATTCCATTGTTGAAATCTGTTCACATGAACACCTAAGAGTTTATGACTTGCTACATTCTCAATTTCACATCCTTTTATGATTAAATCTAAACGTGTTTGGCCTAATTGTGCCTGTTGTGAAGTTGTCATCAGCATACATTTTGTTTTATTTCCATTTATATGCACATCATTTTTGTGACACCAATCTTCAATTTTGTTCAAGTCATTGCATTAGTTTGATTGCACAACATTTATGGAGAATCCAGATGAATGAAGTGTAGAATCATCAGCAAAGAGGTCAACATTTGATACACTTGTAATGAAGGGTAGATCATTTATGAAGAGAAGAAATAAGAGTTCCAAGCAAGGACTGATCCTTGGGGAACACCGGTTTTGATCATTTCTGGTTGCGATGTTGTACTTCTATGCACACTTGCTGTGTTCTCTCTTGTAGATATGAAGCTAACCACTGGATAATTTTGTCATGAAACTTATAGCATTTAAATTTTGATAGTAAGATGGAATGATTAACAAGATCAAATGCCAAGTTAACAGTTCCAGTTAGGTTACCTTTGTTCATTTTGCTCAATATATACATCTGTAATTTTAGTTCACGCTGTTTGACATGAGTGTGCATGTCAAAATCCTGACTATTCCTTATGTAACAGCATATTTTGATTTAAATAAGAATATATAGAATTGACTACTTGTTCTTCTATTACTTTAGAAAGAGTGGGTAGTATAGATATTGGTCTGTAATTTTCCGGATTTTCCTGGTCACCTTTCTTACAAATAGGTGTAACTTTTGCAATTTTAAGCAGGTCAGGATATTCCATAGTTGCAATAATGTTGATTAAATGAATAATTTACATGATTACCACAGGTGCAGACAATTTAAGTATTTTGGGTCCAATTCCACCTAATGCTGTATGCTGTAGCCTTGTTTACATTTAGGTTTTCCAATGGTTTGTTAACTTAATGCTCTGTAACATAGTCCAATGTAAATGGTTCTATATCTTGTTGTTACATTCATCAATCAGAACAGATAAATTGTTATTTTGGCATAGCTCGGTTACTTGTTTGTTAAACATTGGTGGAATTGCATTATTTATGATAGTCACTGCTTTTGTTCTTTTGCAACTGGATTTCTTACTGATACATGTAAATGTAACATTTTCTTACTTAGGTCTGAAAAATTATCAGCAACTGAAAACGGCATGTGTTCTGCAACGAAATTGCAGAAAAGAACATCAGCTCTTGTGACATGGTCTCTGTTGATGATTGTTTAAACCTGTTAGTTACTTTTAGGATTGATCTCTGCATTCATGCATTGTCCCGAGGCTGGGTGGTGTTGCTATGTGGGCAGATGTCACACACCAGAATCATACTGTTAATATGGTGTTTGCAGTATATGCAAAGCAGAATGACTAATGTCAGTATGGTGTTTGCAGTATGTCCAAAGAATAAAATGTTCTCCATTTCTGCTGTGATTCACAAAGTTAAACTCCATCAACCAGAGTTCTAAAATTTAGTTTTGCTGAGCCTTACTTGCTTCACAGATGGCTTATATTTCTCGGAATTAAAACTATTTCAATATTTTTCCTTCCGACTACCAAAATAATAATGTGTTTTATATATGGAGAAAATCCAACTTAAAGAAACATGGTCACGGTTTATGAACTTGCCAATAATCTTTAATAAAGATGGCTTAAACATTCTAATTCAAGGCATTGATATGTAATAACTTTTGATACATCACCCTAGCTATTATCAGCCAATTAAGTAATCTGTGAAATGGTGTCTGTTTATCACTGACCACCTTAGCTTTTAATTGCCGCTATCACAATCAACTGAGGATAGGTTTAGAAGAGCTCTAAGCAATACTTTTACTGTTTATTTATGGCTGCTTTAGGAAAAGATGGCTATGACATCACGTTTGGATCAGGGTCTCCACCAGAGGCATAATTTTATCAGTCTCACTAGAGAAGCTGCACATATCCGTTACAATGTACACAATGGTGCATCAATCTTGTGCATTAGGAGCATGTCCAGAACAAAAACATGATGATCAGAGGGTGTTCAGTTTTTTAATATTAAGTATATATCTCATGAAGAGAAAAAAAAATGAGCATAAAAGGCAGATGTCTTGTAATGGATGATTTGCACAATGTTATCAGATCTTAAACCAACCCTTTCTAAATCACCAGCCAAATTGGTAAGTTGAAAAAATGATATAATATTTATATTTTTCTATTTAATTTCCATACATTGCTAACCTCTATAAAGGAATATGTGCACACTCAATTTTGGCAGAGTACCACTAGTTCGGGACCGACTATTTAATGTTTGTATGAAGATAAACATTTTTTCCTTTATCTCGAGATATAAAAAATTCCCAACAAAATATGACGGATTTAGATTTTTTGCAAATCAGAACAAGAGGGGTTTTTTTTTCAAGCTATTTGAGGGTCAGAATTTTTTTTCTCAGAACTCGTAGAGCCCTTGGAAGAGTAAATGGTTGGTCCTTTACATTACTGAAGTTTTGTTTCAGCTACATAATTATGATAATGATGGTCATGATGATGATAATGATGATGGTAACAAATTCATGTAGTTATTATGTTGTGCTGATTACTTGTTTAGTGATGATGATTTGTTCATTGTTAAATGTTGATTTTTGTGATGATTGTGATGTTGATGATAAATTGTCGTTGATATGATGATGATATGATGATATTGTTTATGTTGTGTTGATTAATGATTTGATTATGATGATATAAAATATAGGAGAAAGAGACTAGGAAAGTACTAGATTGTTGCTGTTGTCAGTGGTGGTGGTGGTGGTAATTAAGTACTTGAGTAGGTAATTGTTTCTAGTTGTTTCTAGTTCTGCTATATTGTATTTTACCATATTGATTGTTGACTTGTACCTCTGAAGGATAACCGGATGTAATGCAATGATATTAAGACATCTTTTCCTAAACAGCCATACTACAGGTTACAGGCTGGAGGCATATATTGTGATGGTCAAGTTAGGTCTCCCTCTCTCTCTCTCTCTTTGTTGCTAATATTGCTGAAAATTCAGATTTTTTAATCACAACCATGTCCAGGGGTTGGGGAGTCAAAAATTGTGTTTTTCACATGATACATTGTGTTATGGCATGTATGAGGAAGGTATGTGTGGATGAGTTGATTTGGTTATTATAAAGCAAATTTTCTGCTTTTCACAAAGTTTTTAACTCTCTGGGCTTAGATTTGTTTTCTTTCCTTTTTTTTGGCAGTCAAGTATGCATGTTTCACAAGCATTATAGTGCTGTTTGCAGGTGAGGCCAACTAAAAAATGTTTTATATTGCACTGGTTTTAAAATTAGGGTAGGCAGGTAGGTATTTAAAAAAAACAAAACAAATATTAATCAAATAACATTTCAAGTGCTTGAAAGTACTTGGAAAAACTGGTTCAATTAGATGCACAAATCAATTCTGACAATGTGATTTTATTTATTTTGTTTTTTAAAAAAATATTGGGGTGGGGGTGGGGAAAAAGTGCTAGGGTCGGCAATAAGATACAGGGACGGTTGGCAGACCGGAAACTTTCATATTTTTTGTTTTAGTCTGAGTGTTCAATGGCACCATTTGTTGTTTTTGATGATCATGATGATGATGACAATAACAAAAAAAAAACAATAACTCAATTTCTGTGAGCAATAGTTTTTTATTGGACGACATGTGACATGATTTGATATTTCCCCGTGTTGCACGGTTATTCTTCAAGTCACATGATCATATATTGACTTGTATGTGATGTCATAAGTTCAGTTCTTAGCGTTAGCTACCCGGTAATTGAAATGGCATTTGTACAGTTTTAAAGCAGATTTTTTAATTTTGTCTCTAAATCATGTAAAAAAAAAACAATTGCAGACCTTGGTTTTGATGTAGATTCATGGACAAGTAAACCGGTCATATTCATCTCTGCTTCTCATCCATCAGTATGAGGTTTACTGGTTCATAAACCTTGTTATTCAGCTAAATAAAATTCTATAACTATAATATTGTACTTTGAGATTATTTAGATAGTAATAGATGTAGTGGCAGCATGGTTATTCCCTTGAGGAACTAGGTACTATCACTGCAGCAGCGGCATATGCAGTCGGGTTGTGACTAGGTCTGTGGCACAGTCTATAATTGTATAATAATGGTTTTCTTTCTCTTTCTTCTTCCATCTTCTCAAATAGTTCTCAATGCAGTGTTGCTGTACTTTATATTTTCTTTTTTTTTCTTTTTCAGTAATACGTTTATACATTTGAGAGAGCAGTGCTTGAAATCCTCCTTAGTGCTAAGATTTAGATAGAAATTGACGTGATTGCAACAATGGTCATTCCCTTGAGGAATTACTATCGCTGCAGTAGTGGAGTGAGCAGTATGGTTGTAACGAGATCTATGGCCCGGAGGAGAGAAGCTGAGGTATGTATTTTTTCACATGAAATAGTATTGAAAATATATCAATTGTAAATATAAAGAAGGTTTGGGCATTTCCGATGCTGTTCTAACCAGTGTCCTGGGCAAATATTTAGCCAATACAATCATATCCATGTCATTTATCTGCTCGTTGCAAGTCATACAGAGAAAAAAAATACTTTTTTATGGCTTTGTTACAAAGGTCAGAACTTTTAATGTGCAAGGGTCTTAAGATCGAAAAACATAACATATGGTTCTGTTATGTAGTAATCCAACCTTTTATGGAAAATAACTTGCCAAAAGCTTGTTCATTTTATTGATGTTTCCTCATAAAATAAAAAATATTAATGTGGCCTTTATCTCCAGTGTTGGCAGTGTGTTGCAAAAACTGCCCAATGTACGTTTGTAAGTATCTTAGTTCAAGCAAGTCCTGCTCTGATTTATGTATCATGATGACTTTAATAATGAGTTACTGGGAATGGGTGCAAATATTTTCCTTGGGCAGGTTTGATTGTTACCCATGGTTTGTACAACCTTGAAAAAGCCTTGAATTCTAGGGGTTGCTTTGAGAACTATTTGAATTTTAAAAATCTTAGTTTTATCTTTGAAAAGTCCTTAAGTTTCTTGACATGCTCCTTGAATTTTTCATGATTCCTTGAATTTATCTTTGGGAGTACATAACACTAAAACTTCATAAAATATTTCACTTTTTAAATTCAAAATTTTCATTTACATATTTTCCAAAATGAATGAATAGATAAATACATAAAATGGGTTAAAATTGGGTGGATCGAATGACATAACGACATGGGTAGTTACCAGATGGAATAGTCTGTTTGCTCTAGTTACACACCAATTGTTTTTTCTTCTACTTGTGTATCTATTTTTTAATTTATGAAGTGATAAACAAAGTAATGTATGGAGAAAGTTAGGTTTCCAGAAGAAAAAATAATTTTGGAAGTCCTTGAAAACACTTGTTGAACAGTCTTAGATAAACAACTATCTGGGATTGTATGAACCCGGTTTTATTTGTCATTTCAAGTGAAAGCTTTGAAATCAAATTTGATATAGAAATTAAGTTTTACTCCATGTTGTGGTGGCACAAATTACCAAGTTAATCAGTTTCAGACTAAAATTGAAAAGATTAGATTGCTCACATTTTTGGCTGTGTTGCAAATCAAATCCAGCTTATGGATCAATGGCTGTCTCATTCAATAAATCTGTATGTATTTAGGTCCATCTGGGGTGAAACTTTGAGCTTTTTTTGACCTGCATTAACCTTTGCATTTAGCTCAATTTCTTAGCACTATTACATGCAGAATCGTGTAATTGGTATATACATTCATCATCAGGATAATTGTTCAGTGATCTGTGACATTGTCTATAAATTTGATTGGCTGAAAGGGTTTCAAATAGGTCTATAACTTTAAAGCCTTTTGAGATTAAGGAAGAAACTTTGAATACTTGTACATCATCACTAGAAGGTGTCATCTGCCACATTGGGGGTGCTGTATTCGATGTCAAGGTTGTGGCATGATATTTTACGTTTTCCATCACACTTTCCCTGTTTGCTCAATAACTTTAAAACCATTTGAGATTAGGGGTGAAACTTTATGCTTAATACATCACTAGAAGGTGTGGTATACAACATTGGGCTCTTCATGTTCAAGGTCACAGTACAATATTTTACATTGTCATCACACATTCTCTTTCACTTTATTATTTTTAATCATTCGAGATTCAGGGATGAAATGTAGTATACTTGTACATCATCACAGGAGCCATATTAGCTCAGTTGGTAGAGTATTGGACTCGTAATTCAAGGGTCACAGGCTCAATACTCATCCAGGCCACCTTGGTTTGTGTGTGTGTCTTTTGGGTAGACGCTTAACTCCTGTTATCTTTACATTATATAGTCAATGTGTTAGAAGTGCAATTAAAACTATCATCATCACTGGGAGATGTGACATGTAACACATAGTGGGTGCTATCATCATTGCAGGGAGATGTGTCATGTACCACATAGTGGGTACTATCATCATTGCAGGGAGATGTGTCATGTACCACATAGTGGCTACCATCATCATTGTAGGGAGATGTGTCATGTACCACATAGTGGGTGCTATCATCATCACATAATTCTTTCTATTAAGAACAATATATTAGTGTGTTTGTCATTGTTAAATTTTTTCATTGAATCAATGTCAAAGAGCTAAAATATTGTTCAGAAGTTTAAAGCGTTTCATTTACCTTTTGTAGACACAGTTAGCATTAGGGCAGCTTTGGCATAGTTTGAGAGAAGCGAGTACAGTCTTCAGGGAGACAATTTTTTCCAGTGCCTGTCTAAAGGACATAGGCTCCTTGATATTGACAAAGAGCTGCCATAAATTGTGCTTTCCACCTTCACATGAAAGTGGTCAGTTAAGATCTGAAAGAAAATAATGCATATTGCAGCAATAAACTGATGAAAAAGTATCTCTACTTAATTTATCATGTAATACATTCCAGTTGCAAGCTAGTTGTTTATTGTTGGAGAAATATTTCATATATAAACAAAATAATAACCCAATATGTTCTATTGACCTGTTTTCAAAACCGATTAAATTATAAGATAAAACTGCTCCTTTTCTTACTTTGATAGACAGAAAAGAGAAATGAGAAATTATTAGTGCAGCACTGACATAGGTTATAGTTTACTGATCAAACACTTTTTCTTTTGCACAGAGTATATTATGTAAATATAAGAGCAACTTGTTAATAAAATTCAACTTTCACTCCTTGTCAAATTTTCCAAAAATTTATAAGAACAACAACAATCACAGCTACTGCTACTATTCTAAAGACAAAAATATTATATTGTGATAGTGCCAAAGGAATTGCACCCCCACCCCACCCGATCTCATTTGTTGGTAACTAAGATAAATCTGAACCAAAATTTAGCAATATGGAAAAGTTACTATCTGATTCAGTAAATTCCACCCAAGGATATGATGTCTTCCATTTACTGTTGAACCCTGTCCTTCGTTTCTTAAGCACATTCTTTGTGGAATCGGAATCACCACTGGTGACACCAATCTCTGTTCTTTGTACCAGACCAACATGGTACTAGCCGGGCTCTGGGTAATTTCATGTTTTTGTGGTGTGTCCATTTTTCACAAGAATTTGCTTAACTTAAAATGTAATGTGTGTAACTTTTTTAGCTTGTAGTGGAAATGACTGAAATGTATATATATAACACACACTACCAGTCGACTCCATCATTGTTGGCTGATCACATGTCTGTATCAGTGTAATAACGAAACCCACTTCAAAGGTCGGTCCCCGACAGTTGGTCAAACCAGGTACAGAAAAACATAACCAAGTGAGTGAATGAACTATCTTAATTAAATACCCAGGAAGAGGTAAGAACAGCTGTCATTTGAGTAATAAGGCTTTGAATTAAGTGACACAATGTTTATTTAACAGATTAATTTTATAATGATAGCGGGAAGCATAAAAGCATAGTGACACAAGCACATAGTGTAGTGGCAGGTTCTAAAGCATCATGAGCTAAAATGATAGTATAGCAGGACCGCTATGGTAAAAATCCTTGGAGAGAACACTGGGTATGGTGGTTCATTCATTTTGTGTAGTCAATCATGCATTGTCTGTTTACAGTTGCAATTTACAAATTCTCAACAGCCCACCCCCACCCCCCACCCCAAAAAAAAAAAAGAATTGGACCAATTGTGAAAGAAATTATCTTGGGATGAGGCTCTTTTAAGTTTTTTCAAATGATTCTTATCTGCTATTAAATATGGCCACCATTACTTAAAATAGAAAAACCTTTAAACACCTTCTTTTGAAGAACTGCTAGACAGAATTTGACTAAATTTTATGGAAAGCACCCTGCGATGAAGGTCTTTCAGATCTGTTCATGTGGTGCTGTTCCACCATCAAATATGGTTGCCATTACTAAAATCGGAAAAACAATTCAACAAGTTCTTCTCAAAAACTGCTCAACAGAATTTGACCAAATTTGATGCAAAGCACCCTAGGATGAAGGTCTTTCAAATTTGTTCAAGTGATGCTGATCCACCAACCAATATGGCTTAAATTACCCAAAATATAAACTGTTAATCAAGTTCGTCTAACAAAACTGCTTAACAGAATAATAATAATAATAATAATAATAATAATAATAATAATAATAATAATAATAATAATAATTTATTTATATACGGTAACTAAGTACAATACTACTCTCATTGAGGCCTTTTGCTTAAAATGTTGAAAGATTATATACAATATTTACAACATAATCAGATGTTAATAAATATGTAAGATAAACACTTTTCTTTAAATAACTTTAAATTATCAATCTTTTTTATGTTTTGAGGAATACTGTTCCATACGAAAGCATGTGAATATCGCAGAGACTTTTTGACGGTTTCTAACTTTGGCTTGGGAAGTCAAAGATTCCCATTACAAACAGATCTTAACTCATATTTACACAAGTTTGTTACGAATGATTCCTGAAGATATTTTTTTTGTTTTTATAATCAATCCTTCTAGATAGATCCAGCCATATCAAATTCATGGAAGATAGGCTTGCTTGATGCATCAAATAGTTTTGAAAGTATAATTTATGTTGCTCTTTTTTGTAGTTTTGAAAGTCAGTCAATACATGTACATGTATTGTTTGGAAAAGTTTCCACAAATAGTTGTACAGAAGTCAAAAAGTGGCAAAATATAAGCATTTTAATAGAGAATAATTGTTTCCACAGGAAGATATTTCTTTATTTTTGAAAGTAATGTAATTTTTGAATTTACAGCTTTATATACTTTGTCAACTTCATCATTCCATTGTAGAAATCTGTTCACATGAACACCGAAAAGTTTATGACTTGCTACATTCTCAATTTCACATCCTTTTATGGTTAAATGTAAATGTGTTTTACCTAATTGTACCTGTTGTTATAAAGTTGTCTTCAGCATACATTTTGTTTTATTTCCATTTATATGCATATAATTTTTATGACCCAATCTTAGATTTTGTTCAAGTCATTACATAAGTTTGATTGCACAACATTTATGGAGAATCCAGATGAATGAAGTGTACAGTCATCAGAAAAGAGGTCAGCATTTGATACACTTGTAATGAAGGGCATGTCATTTATAAAGACAAGAAATAACAGAGGTCCAAGGACTGATTCTTAAGGAACACCTGTCTCAATACTTTCTTTTTTTGATGTTGTAATTCCAATGCACACTTGCTATGTTTTGTCTTGTAGATATGAAGCTAAACACTGGATATTGTTGTCATGGAATTTGTAGCATTTCAATTCTGACAGTAAGATGGAATGATTAACAAGATCAAATGCCTTTTTAAAATCCAAATAAACAATTCCAGTTAGGTTTCCTTTGTTCATTTCTCACCACTTCAGTTTCGAACTTGTCAATCCAATCAGTTTTTGAATTTGGTGGTCTGTACAATGAACAGAATAGGATAAGCTTAGAGTGTGGTAAATTGATTTGAATCCATATGCTTTCAGCTTCTCCTGTTTGTAGATTGTGTCATATAGCATAGTTGATAGCATATGTCTGTCATGTCTCAGAGAAGAAAATCCATCTATATTGAGTTTATCATCATCTGTTCTTTCATTCAAAGTTTCAGAGATCCCCAAAATATCAACAGATCTTTTTTCTTTAAAATATATTTTAGTTCATTTTGTTTAGGTAGAATGTGCCTGATGTTTAGTTTATCTGTTTTCAACCCTCTTTTAACTAGACCAGATGTTGTACAGTTACTATGGTCCAAATTAGGCAGGCTGTCATTTTCATTTTGTATTATAAAATTAAGATGATGAGACTTGGAATTTGACAGCATTCTTCCATGGATGGGTTAAATTTTCTTACATATGATGTCGCTCTGCCATCAAATGTGGCAGCTGTTATTAAAATAGAACCACCTGAAAACAACTTCTAATTTGAGAGAAAGCAGGGAGACTTATAAAGGAAAAAACTTTAACAACTTTCTTCTAAAACAACACTAACAGACTTTGATCAAATTTGAGAGAAAGTGTCCATAGTCTAAGCTTCAAAAAGTGTACTTTTGTTAGGATGGGACACTTTTTGTAACAAAAAGCATTTTTTTGCGATATAGAGACGAAGTGTCAATAAAGAAATTTTAGCTTCTTTTTTTTAAAAATAGAAACATTCCAGAATTAATCCTACATCAAATAAATAGAAAAACAAGTGTAATTCAGTACAGCTCATGCAATTTTTCATTTCGGCACACAATGATGTGAACTGGACAGTGTGGAGGATTATGAAAGAGTCCCTCCTCTGTCTCTCCACACATTCTGATGGAGCTGCCACAGTTTCATGTGTAAAATGGCTCTCTACACTGTGCCTTCTTTTGCAGTTGTACATGTATGACCAAATGACAGAATTGACAGTTATCATTATCAGGTTTCAAATTAGCAAGATGTGGGGAGGAGAAATTTGGAAAACATGTCAACATCAGGGACAGTTGAAAAGATAAGGTTGTGGGAGTCAGGAAATCAATGACAAATTGGGTAACTGGGTCATATTCTTCTAAAATGCTGGGTTAGTTACTAGGTGGTCTGTGGGTCCCATCCTTCATTTAGTAAGGGTTATTCAATCATATTCAATATATAATTGAAGTGGGGACTGGTATGTGATATAGGATATTGTGTATATAGATTGACTGAGAGAGAATAAAGGGAGGATGGAAGAGGCAAAATAAGAAAAACTAATTTGTGTGGTGAGACATATCTGAAATCCATGTAGCTAAAATTGTAGTATGGAAACATTGGAGAGGTGGACAGGAATTAGCATATATATATATATATATATATATATATATATATATATATATATATATATATATATATATATATATATACACACACACACACGGTAGTTGTCAAAAATGAATTAGGAATTTATATACCACTGAGGTCTCCTCACTCCAGAACCACAGGGTTATATCAGGACAGAAGAAATCATGGTCAGAGTTGCATCCACTGATAGTTGAAGTAGTCTCCATTAAATTGGCATTGTTTGCTGTTACAGATAGAGAGAGCATATTGGGGCACTGAGTTGTCTATATCATTTTCCTTATAAATTAAAGGACAATGCTTTTTTAAAAATATTTTTCCAAATAAAAGTTTCAACACCATTAGTGTATTAATAACATATTGCATGAAGCATCTAAATTTCAATTGCTTTTTGTTTTTGTTAACAAAAATTTAAATCCTACATTGTTGGAACTGTTGTCAATTTCATTATCATAAAAAATAATTGAGACTATTAAACGCAGTTCTTTGATTGTTAAGCTGTATATGCTGAATCTATAGATAACACATAAATACAAGAAAACTAACTATAGATAACACACAAGTACAAAAACCTATCTATAGATAACACATAAATACGAAAACCTATCTATAGATAACACACAAGTACAAAAACCTATCTATAGATAACACATAAATACAGAAACCTATCTATAGATACAGTAACACATAAGTGCAAAAAAAGGTAAAATGGTTACAATATATGTTGAACTTTACATATACTACACTATAAATTTTCCAGGCGGGCATTATAATTTACATGGAATCATTTAGGTAACATGTTCTATTTATAGCACACTGCACATTGTTGTTTTGGCACATCTATAGTGACAGCCTGAAAAGCAAAATATGCTGTGAGGTGAAGGGTTAACTATTTATTAGCTTGCTGACACTGATATGACAAAATAACATTACCCACCCATTATTAGAGGAGAAAACCATTAAAGTGAAGGTTATCATCTTGAAAATTAACACCTCCACTGTGGATAAGATGAAAACCTGCACACAGTCATGTATGGGCCAATGAACCAATTACAGTTTGTGCAGTCTGTTACCAAAACTTTCATAAAACTAGTACATGTACCAAACTAATTTACATTTTAATACTTAAAAATTCATAATTCAAGGATTTTTTATTTTTTTCTTCAATTTCTTTTAAATACATTATAGTTCACTGAAACCAATTCTTACATATGTGATGGTACATGATTAGCTGCAGGTTTTATGATTATCCACAATGGAGGTATTACACAAACTCTTTGAGATGAAGACTTTCACTTGAACTCTTATCTCTAACATCTCTAATGCCTTTTATGATTTAGATTTTTTTTATCCACAGGTGAGTAATTTAGTTTTAAACAAATGTTATTCCATATATCAGTGTTATTGAGCTTATGAATAGCGAAATGTGGCTCTCCAAATTTGTCACAATTATAATCATAAATGTAACTTGTCGTGTTTATTTCTGATTACAAGCAATCTATTTCTCAACTTTCTGAAAGTGGTATTTGTCAGTCTTATCACAGTATAACTGCATTTGTGTCCAAAAACAAAAGTACATAAATAAAAATTCTTTCAAAGTTGTGTCCAAGACAGCAGGAGGCAAGAAAGTGATTTTGTCCACAAAAAAGCCTGGTGTCCTTAAACAGTGTCCGAGACATACAGAAAATACAACAGTTAGTCCTGAATGAAAATTCTGACCTAGCATCCAACAAGGCTACCATCTTGAAAATCTTGTTATTGCTCCTCTTCTAAAATTGATAGTCATATCATGATGGTGTTTTTACAAAAAGGCTTTTTATGATATCTAGTTGGTCCTAAATGAAAATGCTGACCTACAGACATTCAGTATGCTGCCACAATGAAATTATATGAAAATCTTGTAACAAATTCTCCTGAATGGATGGTGGCATATTGGCAAAGGGGTTTTGACCAGAAGTCTTCTAATGGTGTATGGTTTGTCTTGAAAGAAAATGATGCCAACCATACATCCAATATGGCACCCACAGTAGGTATATTTGAAATCTTGTAGTTTCAACACTGCAGTTAAAAAGAAGAAATGATCTTAACGTGAATTCCTGGCAAAATTTAATAAATGTGCTTGTTCGCTCCTGTAACATCACATGGCAGTGCATAATTAAGCAAGAGCACAATGTGTGCAGCCATATTGATAATCTAATGCAAGAACATGTGGCTTGATCTTGCATCTTGAAATGCAGTTTAGTTGTTTGATTCAGTGATATCTCTTGGATATATTGATACTTAACATGGAAATAAAAATGGTATTATCATTTGTATGTTTCTTTGAAATTTTTTAGAAAATCAAGTCGGGTGGAGGGTGGGGTAATATCTCTATTGCCCCAATTTTATGGATTTCTTCATCTTTCATTAAATTGAGTCATATTTGGTATCATTAAAATGCTAAATAATTATACTGTAAACTACACAAGCTTTCATAAAGTTAATTTTAATTGTAAGGGCTATATCCAGGGTCTAAACATTCTAAGGGCTATATCCAGGGTCTAAACATGAGTATAAAATTCTGTTTTTGAAATAACCTCTACCTTTTTTATGTCACAACTGTCAAATACATACCCATCTATTTTATGCATTTATAAATCTTTCATTAATTCGAGTCCTATTTGGTATCATTTGAAAGCTTAATAAATTTTGCTGTAATCTGCACAAGGTTTTAGTAAGTTAATTCTAACTATAAGGGTTACATACAGGGTTAAACATGAGTATAAAATCCTTTCTTTGCAATAACCATAATTTTAAAAAAAAATTGCAGGTTAAATACCGGTACCTGCCCAGGTCAGCCTGGGTTGGCTGCCTTGGTGTGTCTTTCAGAAGGGCACTTGGCTTCCATTTCTTCAGCATGATATAGCCAAAAATGTGTTAAAAATGCCATTAAAACCAACCAACAGACTGTTACCAGCCATTAAATTAAGTCAAATTTGGTATCATTTTAATTTTTTTCTGTAAACTGCAAAACCATATTATTAATTTTGTGATATTCTGAATGGTAAAATCATGCATAAAAATGTACAGACACAATACAAGAACAATTTTTTAATACCAGTTTTATATCTTTTTGAAGTCAATGATGGACGCCTTTGGAATTTTGTAAAAATTTTGTGTAATTATTTTACACAAAGCTTTAGCTTTCATTTTTTTTTTTAGTAGACCAGCATTAAGAAATTGAGAACAAAAACAAAAAAATAAAGCAGCACTTCATGATAACAAAAACACTAAATTCTCTCTCTCTCTCTCTCAATAATTTTTAGCTATTCTCAGTTTGTCAGGTTATTAGTTTACAATGATCTTTAGAGGTAAAAAAACTCAGATAACCTGACATGCGTTCTGTTTTAAATCTGGATTCGGCCCCTCCCCTATTCTAAGTGAGATCCCCATCTGGCCTGTCAAAAAAATGTGTTTTCTAATTTGCCTGAAAGAATTCTTGAGCCTGCCAATGAATTTAGGCATTTTCATTTTGAAGCTTTTAAAAGACACTGATAAATTATTAATACTCAGCCCCCAGCTTGGGCCCCATTTGTAGGTCCCTCAGTCTTATGAAGATCATCTGCCTAATTGTATTGAAAGCTATAAACTTTGTGCAAAGTGAAGCATGTGACCTATGAATGGGGAACAGTAGTACTATGTCTCTTCTCCATATTTCATTGTTTAAAAATTCAGCACAGGGAATAAGTGACTTGTAAGAGCCCAATACAATGATTTTCAGCCTAACGGAACTGAGATAATTGCTTTATATTTTAATAAATTTAGTTCAAGGAGTTGGTGGCTGTTGATTCTATTAACAACGGAGTGTTTTCTTTAATTGTGACTCGTCCCCAGTACTATGACACGAACTGATTAAAAAACCCTGAAGTTACTGTTGCGGACTGATTACAATAAAAAAATTACCAATGTCTCTTGGACTTCATTTCTGTTTTCAACTTTGATTGAGAAACATTGAGATTTTTGGAGCATTCAGTAAACAAAACTACTCTATATCTGCCAAATACTCATCCCTACAGATTGCAATAAAATACAGACTGTACATCACCCAGAATACTCGTCCTTACAGATTGCAATAAAATACAGACTGTACATCGACCTGAATACTCATTCCTACAGATTGCAATAAAATACTGACTGTTGGCACCGTCATTTGCCCTGTGAAATGGCTGCCACATGATAGTACACAGGGGTGTTGTGATTTTCTGTGTTATAAATATTTATGCTTACTTGTAGTGTATATTTACAAATATTCTTAATGAGGATGGGGATACAATTCTCTAGTCCCACCCCAGCACATGCACTCACAATATACAAGATTTCTTAATTTTTCATGAATGTACATAAACCAAAATGTATCATTAACCATGGAATGTAACAATCCCTACACATCAATGAAAGTGCCCTCTTTATTGATTGACAAGTGACTGTGTTTGAAAGGAAACATGGATTGGCTCATTCAAGCAGTATGCCATCTTGGGTCAGCATTGCAAGAATATTTTACTTTCTCGCAATGATAATAATAATAATAATAATAATAATAAAAATATTGACTTTATTTAAAGAGGGTGACACAATTAGTTGAATGGAACTAATCCTCCTTGTGGGCCTCTATTATATGCATATTTACATACAGAGTACATGTACTTAGTTGAATAATAATAATAATAATAATAATAATAATAATAATAATAATAATAATAATAATAAAGCATTGATAATAAGCTACATGTATATATGGACATAATAAACAGAAAGTTTTGTAAGTACATGATCCAACCAGGTTTATTTTTTTTTACAGTACAAAAATTGTGAGACAACAAAATGGAAGGTTTGAGAATTTATACTGTAAGTTGTAATGTATTTGTCAAATCAAACAGGTTCCACTTTCCTCCATTGAATTAGATGATAATTAAATGCATTTATATTTGAACTTTCTCTAATTTCCTTTGGGATTCAATTCCAAATTAGTGACCCCGAATATTTAAAACTTTTCTTAAAGAGTTCTTTATTTGGTTTTGGAATGCAGAGGTGGTTAGCTGAAATTGATCTTAAATTGGGAGTGTTGCCTTGTTTTCTAGCATGAAATAGTTTTTCGAGATATAATAGGGCCATATTGTTTGAAACTTTGTGCATAAGTCTAGCCTTTCTCAAAAATATTTCTTCACTTACTGCTAACATTTTAATATTATTCATTCCATTTGGGATGTTTTCAGCATTATCTAGGATGAGTTTGCAAGCTTTTTTTTTTTGCAAGCGGAATAATTTGCAAATATTCTTGTCAGAAGTGTTTCCCCAGATAACATTACAGTAGTCTAGGTATGGTTGTATATAGCTTTTGTAATATATTAACCTATGTTTAGTTGATAGATATGGCCTTATCTTGCTTAATAACCAAAGACATGAATTGACTTTATGATATATGACTTGAATATATGTTCATTCCATTGCAAATTGTTGTCAACCATCACTGCAAGGATTTTGTCATGGGTTACCATTTGTAGACCAATTTCATTCAACTTGAGATTCAAATTGTTATTTTCCAATTTTTCTCTTTTTTGTTGGGTAGTAATCATTAATACTTTAGTCTTATCCGTGTTTACTTTCATGCCATTTTCCTTACTCCAGGAATCAATTCTAAGTAAGGCTGTCTGACAGGAGACCTCTAGGTCTGATTTTAGCTGTTTGAAATCTGATAGAGTGGTATCATCTGCATATAAGTCGGTAGATGAAATACAGTTGCCTATTTTCAGTGGTCGATGATTTATGAAAATAAGAAAGAGGAGTGGGCCCAGGGTTGATCCTTGTGGTACTCCACATGTAATTGGTTCTTCTTTAGAAAAACTGCTATTTATTTTGACACAGTTTTCTCATTGTGTTAACCAATCAGTTGTTGAATTGTCACATTGATAAATGTTTAATTTATTGATGAGAATATCATGATCAACAAGGTCAAAAGCTTTTCTAACATCAACTAGTATGGATCCAACTAATTTTCCTTGATCCAAGGCAGTAATCCGTCTATCTATCATGGAGACCAAGGCTGTCTCACAAGAGTGGTTTTCTCAGAACCCAGATTGGTTTTGATGAATTAAATCATAGTTTGATAGGTACATCTAAAGATTTTCATGGACATGCTTTTCTAGTAGTTTGGACAGAGTTGGTAATATAGATATGGGTCTGTAGTTATTGACATCTTCTTTGCTGCCAGACTTGTGAATGGGGTAACTTTTGCCAATTTCCATCTCTGGGGAAACACTGAGGTGGATATGCTTAGATTACATATATAAGCTATGCTATCAAATATTATGTTTGCAGCAGCCCTCAGGAGATGTGGTCCAATATTATCTAGGCCTGTTGATTTCGTTGTTGCAGTCATTTGCAAATATTTTAAAACTTTTTCATTTGGTATCACAGAGATAAAAATGTTTTGTCTGGTGGAATTTTTTTCTGAACAGAAATTTCTTAGTTCATCATGATTTGAGTTTACAATGGGTTCCTAATTCTCGAAGCTATGCTGACAAAAAATTCATTGAATGTATTTGCTATTTCAACATCCTCATGAATAATCTGGCATTCCTGGCTAAGTTGTTGGATTTTGGATGATCTTGTGGACCGTTTGCCTGCACCTATTTTGTTAAAAACTTTCCACATAGAATTCATATTGCAATTATTTTCTAAAGCTGACTGATAGTATTTCTACTTTGCCCCATTGATCATTTGGTTACTTTATTTCTCCATGTTTTGTAAGGTGCTTGTTGACTACAGATTTGAAATAATCATGAGTTTTCATGGCGTCTAGAATGTCAGGAGTTCACCAATCAGGTTGGAAGTCCAGTTTTACTCTTTGTTTTCATCGGTACATGTTTATCTACCACTTGCGTAAAAAGTGGAGTCCATGCATCAAGAGCATCATCCACATCATCAAATATAGATACTATACTCCAAGGAACAATACTGCGATCTACCAGAAATTTGTCTTCATCATAATGCTTAAATGATCTATATGTTATGGTTTTATGAGTTCTGGATTTTACACCTGTTTTTAAGCCGGATTTTCTGGTTAGAAAAATAGGGAAGTGATCACTAAGACCTATCCTAGGAATATGTATTTTTGTCACATTTTCTTCCATATTTGTTTAGATATGATCTATTAGAGTTTTTGAGTGATCAGTTTCTCGTGTTGGTTGGTCCACTAATCGGGTTAGACCAAACGTTTCTGTGAAATTCAACCAATTTCTTTTCATCTAATTATTCATAAGATCCCTGTTGAAGTCACCTAATGTGCATAACCATCAATCAACAAAAAGTCATTTGCATGATTGACCTTAGATGATAATAATAAATTCAGTTGGTCTAACTTGTTATTCAGACCTTGTATATTTATATGTCCAATGTGTAGACCTTTTCCATTAATTCCTTGATCTAATATGTTCTTAAAGTAAATATTCCTAGGAGGGTCAGACAAGGAGTTTAGTTCCACCCTGACATTTTTTACATTTCTTGAAGCATGCATGTAGTCTTTGTGAGAACATTCACAAACACATATGTACTTCCACATTCAAAACATCCATCACAGTTGTCAGTTTGAGAGTTAAAATGTTTAACTGAGGTCACAAAGGAAACAACATGGGCATCATCACCCAGTTGAGTTCCAAAGGTTTGTCTTGAAGCAGTAGAGAAATTATGTCTCCTAAAAAGGGCACTATCTTCATAGCCATAAGCCTAGCAACTGTTGCTAGGGTGAAACATTTCAGTGTTTGGCCTTGTGTCCATATTCCAAACAGTCATGGCATTGAATTTTCACAGTATGTCTGCATGCATCAAAGCCATGCCCAAGTTCATAGCAATTATGTTGAACCTGTTATCTTGGTCTCTGTCATATCTTTGATTAATGTATTTGCCTTTGAGTATTGGAATATGTTCATTTATTGCATACAGAGAGTGTGAAAGTCCCTCTTTGTTTAAATGAGTTCTGTCCTTAGCCAAAAGGTGTTCCAGCATCAAGCCAGATTTTATAACAAATGCATTTTCAATGTCAATCATTTTGTGGTCCCATTCAGTGCATAGGTGTCCTATTAAGGCATTCAGGTTTCGAACATCATTGTCAGTTCTTGGAGAAACTGTGCAAATGCATACCTTACAAGCTGGGTTGTCCAAGTACATGTTATTCAGAATGTGGTAAAAATTATCTTCAATTTGTTCAATCTCAATGTTGTTGTTAAAATCATTTCCTTCAACACTGATGATAATGTTATCAAATTGAGAAAGGTCTGTGTCTCTAATAAAATCAAGCATATGACCAGTTCCCACCCCAGGTAACGACTTGACTTTGACCCAAGGATTAAAACCTCTTTCACTGACATATTTAGTTAAGCATGTTTATGCATATTCATGAGAAACAAGGAAATATTAGCACTGGAGGGCACAGGTGATACAAAAGCTTAGTGGATTTTGCTTGTGGCTGGTGATAATGATGTCATCAAATTCTGTTGGCCTCAGGATGCCGTAACCACTTCTTGTGGAGGTCTCGGTGTCAGAAACGGGTCTTGGGTCAATGGGATTTCTGTTCTGTCAATCACATGGCATTATTTTAATTGCTATTGGTTTATTCAGAATTTAACCTGCATTTGCCCAGTGACCTGTTGACATGAACTGCTTACAATGTTCAGATCAAAATGTTAGATAGCCATACCATGCAGGTTAATTCCACACACCAAAATGATTGTTTGGTAACCGCAACATATAAATGTCATATTGTATGATGAATAGTAAAATGTTTTATCTCCTGTTCTTTAAGACTATGACAGACAAATTAATGGGCACCTCAATTATGTTTTTTTTACAGTAAAACTTCATATTGTTTAATTTGATAAATATAGATCATCTTCACGTTTAATTTACAAAATATACAGAATTTTGACTTTTTCTCATAATTAGCAGTTCATGTCAAATTTTTATTCATGCAGAGGTTTTGGATATCACTTGTTCAATAAACGAGGTAAAATTTGACCAATTTTAAAAATAATGTGCACTTTTGACTCCTGTGTTTTCAGAGATACACTGTATGTCCTCATTTTTAGTCTGGTTCACACAAAACAGCCATAAGTCATACAGAGATACACTGTATGTCCCCATTTTTAGTCTGTTTCACACAAAACAGCCAGAAGTCATACAGATCCATCATAGTCTAAAGATTCTAGGTGCACGAGTTCCAAAAGTGAATTTTACAACATATATGACAAGCAATGACATTGCATATGATAATAATATTATTATTAACAGTATAGCAAATGCTATGACTAAAAGTAATGAGAAGTCTGATGTAGACAAATAGGAGACAGTTTTTCAAAATATAAATAGTGTTCTCAGTAAAATCAAATGTTGAAAGTCTTAAAGATTTTAAGCATCTGTTTGAACACAGACATTGACCATGCAGAATTAATAATATACCAATAAAATGTATAGGATGTAGGTCAATCACACCAGTTAACTTGTTCTTATTGGAATAACACCCAACATTAATTTTATGGTTGTACATATTATGAACAATCATATGACTTTGTTCTCATCACAAATAATACAGCCTCAGAAACTTTTCTCTGCTTTTTTCTTTAATCCTCTCATTTGGGTAATTGATGGTAGAGTTGCTCTATTTAGTCTATTTTTGCTAATATACTTTAAAAAATCTCTTTCAGATGCAGACTTCAGAACTGGCGAGAGGTGAGGAGACTATTGTTGATGTTTCACCTCTGCTGGACCTGCCAACCCCACCCCTGTTAAGCCCTACCCCTGTCTCGGAGGTGATTCTGGAGGAGCCGCTTGCGGTGAATCTGGAGGATGGAGGAGAAAGTGATTCTGTAGTACCAGCAATGTGTGAGGTACTGTCAGACCTGGCGATTTTAGGTGCCTACCTGGACTGCGATGTCCAGACCATGGGGCCATCGTCAGTGGCAGTGGCTGATGACAAGGGAGTTTTCAGTGGGGAAGGAGAGGTGCCTGGTGTCTCATCAATGCTTCTTCCTCCAAACCATGGACCTTGGGTGTGTATGTTTGTGTGTCTGTTGTGTAATGTGTACATGCATGTATTTATGGCTGTTTGTATGTTTGCCTTTTTCTGTATGCCTGCCATAAAGCAGATCATATTATGTTCTGATGTTGTTCATCCATTTATCTGTCTGTCAGTCCATTTGTTGCCAGCCTGGTTTCCACACAATTACTTTAGTTCTCCACCATCTACAGTTACCAAACATTGTGGATGGCATGCACTTAGGGTAAAGAAGAACTGTTGACACAGAGTGGACAGCTACACCTGTGTCTGGAAAGATACTGTATGTTGTGCCATGTGATATGAAAAAAGTCTATTGATATTGGGGTCAAAGAGGATAAAGGTCAAGGTCAATAACTAATGCTTTCTTATTGGTCTATGTCAGGTCGGGCTACGCCTGCTACCGTAAGTAACAGTAGACGGTACTATCTGTGACTGTTGACCCAGAGTGGACAATGTTATTGCATAGATTAAGGTCAAGGTCCTATACCACTGATATTGTAATTATCCATGTTTCGGAATTATTGCAAAAATTCATGTCAAAGTTGAGGTCTGGGTCCCATAGAAGGTGATGTCTTGTGTGCCAGCAGGGGTGTGTATATGTACATGTTATCTATTTGTATTGTATGTTAATCTTTCTTTTCTTCTTTCAGTTTCCATGATGTCTACTTGTATGATTGATGTGTATGTGTGTTTGTGATTGTATTTGTTTATTTCTGTATTTGTGTATGACATTTTCACATTTCCATTTATGCATATTTATTTGTTAATCTTTCTTTTCTTCTTTCAGTTTGTGTGATGTTTACTTGTATGATTGATGTGTATGTGTTTGTGATTATATTTGTTTGTGTATGACATTTTCGCATTTACATTGATGCATATTTATTTATTTGTTAATCTTTTGTTTGTTCTTTCATTTTTGCATGATGTTTACTTGTATGATTGATGTGAGGTCTGGGTCCCATAGAAGGTGATGTCTTGTGTGCCAGCAGGGGTGTGTATATGTACATGTTATCTATTTGTATTGTATGTTAATCTTTCTTTTCTTCTTTCAGTTTCCATAATGTCTACTTGTATGATTGATGTGTATATGTGTTTGTGATTGTATTTGTTTATTTCTGTATTTGTGTATGACATATTCCCATTTCCATTTATGCATATTTATTTGTTAATCTTTCTTTTCTTCTTTCAGTTTGCGTGATGTTTACTTGTATGATTGATGTGAGGTCTGGGTCCCATAGAAGGTGATGTCTTGTGTGCCAGCAGGGGTGTGTATATGTACATGTTATCTATTTGTTTTGTATGTTAATCTTTCTTTTCTTCTTTCAGTTTCCATGATGTCTACTTGTATGATTGATGTTTATGTGTATTTGTGATTGTATTTGTTTATTTCTGTATTTGTGTATGACATATTCACATTTCCATTTATGCATATTTATTTGTTAATCTTTCTTTTCTTCTTTCAGTTTGCGTGATGTTTACTTGTGTGATTGATGTGTATGTGTTTATGATTATATTTGTTTGTGTATGACATTTTCGCATTTACATTGATGCATATTTATTTGTTAATTTTTTTTGTTCTTTCAATTTTGCGTGATGTTTACTTGTATGATTGATGTGAGGTCTGGGTCCCATAGAAGGTGATGTCTTGTGTGCCAGCAGGGGTGTGTATATGTACATGTTATCTATTTGTATTGTATGTTAATCTTTCTTTTCTTCTTTCAGTTTCCATGATGTCTACTTGTATGATTGATGTGTATGTGTGTTTGTGATTGTATTTGTTTATTTCTGTATTTGTGTATGACATTTTCCCATTTCCATTTATGCATATTTATTTGTTAATCTTTCTTTTCTTCTTTCAGTTTGTGTGATGTTCACTTGTATGATTGATGTGTATTTGTATGATTGATGTGTATATGTGTTTGTGATTATATTTGTTTATTTGTGTATGACATTTTCCCATTTACATTGATGCATGTTCATTTGTATATTTATATTTATCTGGCATGCAGGGGGTTGTGTCCGAGATGGGTAGGGGGATTGCAGTACCCATTAAACATTTGGCATTTTGGGACTGCCTGGGGTGTTCATTTGAGGGTAAATGTAGATTCAAAAATTGGGGATTTTGGGTAAAATGGGATAAAGGTTAATCCTGGGTGGAGGGAATGTTTTGGGGGAAGAGGGTGGGGTTATAGGTGGGTACTAGGGGATTGCAGTACCCATTAAACATTTGGCATTTGGGACTGCCCGGGGTGTTAATTTTAAGGTTAATGTAGGGACATAAAAATTGGGGATTTTGGGTAAAATGGGATAAAGGTTACTTCTGGGTGGAGGGAATATTTTTTTGGGTCGAGTGTGTATTATAGGCGGGTAATAGGGGATTGCAGTACTCGTTAAACATTTGGCATTTGGGACTGCAAGGGGGCGTTAAGTGTATTGTTAATGTAGGGACATACAAATTGGGGATTTGGGTTAAAGGTTACTTCTCTGATGTTTACTTATGATTGATGTGTATGTGTATGATTTATGTGTATGTGTGTTTGTGATTTTATTTTTTTATTTGTGTATGACATTTTCCTATTTACATTGATGCATATTTATTTGTATGTTTATATTTATCTGGCAGGCGTGGGGGGGGGGGGGTGTTGTAGATGGGTAGGGGGATTGCAGTACCCATTAAACATTTGGCATTTGGGACTGCCTGGGGTGTTCACTTGAGGGTAAATGTAGATACAAAAATTGGGGATTTTGGGTAAAATGGGATAAAGGTTAGTTCTGGGTGGAGGGAATGTTTTGGGGGAAAGAGGGTGGGGTTATAGGTGGGTACTAGGGGATTGCAGTACCCATTAAACATTTGGCATTTGGGACTGCCCGGTGTGTTAATTTTAAGGTTAATGTAGGGACATGAAAATTGGGGATTTTGGGTAAAATGGGATAAAGGTTACTCCTGGGTGGAGGGAACATTTTTTGGGGTAGAGTGTGGTGTTATAGGCAGGTACTAGGGGATTGCAGTACCCATTAAACATTTGGCGTTTGGGACTGCCTGGGGGCGTTAATTGTAGGGTTAATGTAGGGACATAAAAATTGGGGATTTGGGGTAAAGGCTACTTCTGGGTGAAGGTAATGTTCTGGAAGGCAGTGGGGTGGGGTGCTTTTTTATTTGTATATTTATCTGTATTAGGTACATAGATCTGCTAGATATGGCAATATATTTTGATGTCGGTCCATTTGTTTGTCGATCCGTCTGTCAGTCCATATCATACCAATGTGGTTTACACACAATACCATTACTCCTACATAACATACCTGAACTAAACTTTGCATGGCTTGCACTTGGGGTAAGAAAAAATCTATTGATATTGCGGTCAAAGAGGATAAAGGTCAAGGTAAATAACTAATGCTTTCTTATTGGTCTATGTCAGGTCAGGCTACGCCTGCTACCGTAAGTAACAGTAGACGGTACTACCTGTGACTGTTGACCCAGAGTGGACAGCTACACCTGTGAATAGTAGGTCTGTTAGATGTGGAAATATTTTTTTGTCATTTTCAAAGTAATGGCTATTCCAAATTGGATAGGACTAGTTAGGGCTATCTCACCATAGTCAATAAAAGCTGCAACTATACATTCAAAGAGACAATACAAGTTAATGGTGCACCAGTTCAAAATTCAAACTAAGCAAGAGAGAGGTCTCTGCACTTTGGCTATTAAATAGAACATGCCATATGCAATTATTATGGTTTGTTATTGAAGCACAGGTTTTAAATATTAACATTTTGGATTGGATCCAGATCTTTTATCAAGGCAAAATTTAACAGGTGTAAAGCATACTGTATGTTGTGCCATGTGATATACTGCAATTGAGTGGTCTTGCAGATGCAATTTTCGACTAACCAGAGAATATAATTGCAGATCATTTTCTTCCTTTGGCTTTCTCTATGATCCACATCATGATTTCTTTCAGTGCATGTGACTGATTCTGGTATTGTGGTGTCAAGTCTTTCAAATATCTATAAACAATGTTTGGCCTTTTTTGTTTAATATATTATTTCATTACATAAAAATCCTGTGCATATTTTGATTCCGCTTAAAATTAAAGATGGCATGAAGTTTCGGACGTAGATAGGTCATGCAAGAGACTCTCTAGATATAACTGGTGTGTTTTTGGTGAATAATGAAATGTACACACTAGGGTTTCAAGACTCTTGATTGTAGTTACCATCACAATGATATTCATCCCCTGGAATTACTGAAATGGTATGATTCAACAGTCAGTCATGGAATCTATACCTTTTTGATAATGTTATTGCATAGATTAAGGTCAAGGTCATATACCACTGATATTGTAATCGTCCATGTTTTGGAATTGCACAAATTCATGTCAAGGTTGAGGTGTGGGTCACATAGAAGGTGATTTTGTAATCATCTATTTTTGTCCACATTATTATTTGTTTGTCTTGTGTGCCAGCATGGGTGTGTATATGTACATGTTATCTTTTTGTATTTGTATTTTATGCTAAATTTTATTTTCTTCTTTCAGTTTCTGTGACGTTTACTGGCATGATTGATGTGTATGTGTGTTTGTGATTAACATATTTCAGTGTATTTACTGGTACAACTGATGTGACATAACTTTGTTAACATTTGCATTCAATTTATTTGTGTATTTTTTATATAGTAGGTCTGCTAGATATGGCAATATTTGTTTGGCATATTCAAGGTGATTGCTATTCCAAATTGATTTGGGCTTTTTAGTGTGATCATAACAAGAGTCAACAAAAAGCTGTAACTATACATACATTCTGTTATATCTATTTGAAAGGCTGCACCAGTTGAAAATTCAAATTAAAGAAGAGCGATGACTCTGCACTTTGGCTCTTAAATAAAACATGCCATTTGAAATGATTAGGTTTATTATTCAAGCACAGATTTTAAATGTTAACATTTTGGCATGGTTCTAGATCTTTTCAAAAGGCAAAATTTAACAGGTCTTAGTCTTAGAGTCAGGTGCCTTACATTGGTTTTTATTTATTTACCAATATGGCATGTGTGTTTGTGTATCTGTTTGTCTAATATGGTGCATGATATTTCTTAACATTTGCGTTCATGACTGTTTCTGGGGATATTTTGTATATTTACATGTATGCATAGGTACATGTGTCTGCTGGTTATAGTTCTGTTATTAATCTTCCTGATTGATTGATATATTAAGAAGAAGAATGTAAATATTTTTTTTAGACAATAACTTGTTGTGTAGCTTGAGAATACATTTGTTGGATTTAGAGCACTGTTGTTGTACTGAATTTATTGTATGTTCATGTTATTTGCATTTCATTTCAACACACATTTATTGTATGTTCATGTTCTTCACATTTCATTTCAATACACCTTTATTATTACATGGGCTTTTGTGTTTGATAATACCATTCTACCGCTGCCAATGCACAGTGACAGTGATGTTAGTGTAGGAAGTTCTTGTTAAGTTCTGCCCGATTGAGAAGATGGTATTATAAGTAGAACCTGTGGCCTAGCAATTTGTTCCCTGTTATTCTTCTTTGTCCTACCTATGCACCTTCTCTATATCTTCCTGTCTTCCTTTTTCTATGATTAAGAGAGTGGTTAGCAGTAAAGTAGCAGGGCAGAACTCACTTGAGTCATCTATACTTTTCTCCTAACGTCATCCTATCCTGTATTTATTTTCCAAACCTTTTTCCTTAAATCTGCCAATGTTTAGCTCTACTGGTCATAGACCAGAAGAGCTTATGGGATGGTCTGTTGTCTATCGTCCTTCATCCATCTGTCCATTTGCACAAGTTTGTCATTGCTACTCCTCCTAAACTACTTGGAGGATTGCCATGAAACTTTACATACACATTCATCCCATGGTGTAGTTGGTCCTAAATGAAAAATGATGCTGATGTAGCCACCATAGCAGCCATCTTTAAAACATTGCTTTCCCTACTCCTCGTGAATGGGTGGTCATATTAACATGGGGGTTTTCACTAAAAGACTTAATGTAATGTCTAATTGGTCCTAAATAAAAATGGGCTCGATCTGATATCCAATTTGGCCACCACAGTGCCCATCTTGAAAATATTATCACTACTTCTCCTGAATGAAATGTAATATTGCCATGGGGTTTTCACCAGAATACTTGTCAAGTTGGTACTAATTGAAAATGGTGCTAATCTGCTGTCCGATATTGCTGCCACAGTAGCCATCTTTAAAATCTTGTTATTGCTAATTCTCATGAATGAAAAGTAATATTGCCATGGGGTTTTCACCAGATGACTTCTTAGTATGCACAGTTGGTCCAAAATGAAAATGGTGTTGATCTGATGTTTAATATGGCCACCACAGTGGCCATTTTGAAAACATTGTTATCGCTATTCCTCCGGAATGGATGGTTGTATCAACATTGAGTTTTTACTAAACCACTTCTATTGATGTCTTGTTGGTCCTAATGGTGCTGTTCAGAAATTTAATATGCCTGCCACATTGGCCATCTTGAAAATCTTGTAATCACTATTTCTCCTGAATTAATGGTCATGTCAGCATGGGGTTTTCATTGAGAGACTTCTTATGATGTCTGGTTGGTCATAATCGAAAATGGTGCTGATTCAACTTCTAATAGGACTGCAACAATGGCTATTTTCAAGATCTTAATATCACTACTTCTCCTAGATGGCTGGTCATATCGACTTTGTACTTGCACCAAAATACTTCTTATGATGTCTACTTGGTACTAAACAGAAATGGTGCCAATCTAATGTCAAATGTGGCCACCATGATCAGCTTAGGGTTGCCACCAGAAACCTTCTTAACATGCATTGTTGATCCTAAAATGAAAATAATGCCAAGTTGACATCCAATATGTCCTTCTCCACAGTTAATTTGAAAATCTTGTTATCACTGAAGAATATCAAAGATGGTTTCAACACTCTGTAATTAAAAGGAAAAAATGGTCGTCATGAATTCCAGGAAACTCTTTTCAGCCAGTAGAGCATCATTGTGGAGTGAGCTTCACATTCAGAGTAGCACTGGTGTGATGACAAACCACTTGAAACATACTGTTACATTTCCAACCACACAGTCTCATCATGTGAAACCTATGAACTAATTTTTAACATAGGATTTCCCACCTTGACGCTATAAACCTAGAAGATGGCAGACAAATGTTCAATTCACATCAATGACAAAGTGCCATTCCCATGTTAAATTCCCATTTGGATCTAGATCGCCTCACTATACTACTAGCGACTCCTAACGTTAAACCTGTAGACATTTTTAACATTACATTTCCTATCTTGTCCTAATATATTTGAACATTTCATTTTCCATCTTGACCCTATATCAACCCATCATGTTAAACCTTGGATATTTTTAACATGAGATTTCCCATCTTGTCCCCATAGTGACCCACACATGTTAGATCTATCAAAAAATCTGTTTTCCACCATCTACTGCTACCATACTTTGTGAATAGCTTGTATTTCGGGAAAGGCAAAAACTTATTGATTTCAGGCTCAAAAGGTCAAAGATCAAGGTCACATGGACTGAAAGAAAGCTGTTTCCACATGATCAGTTGACTTGACGTATACCAGATATCTTGACCGAACTTTGTAAATGGCTTGTGTTGCAGATAAGAAAGACACCTGTTAATTTGGGGGCTTAAATGGTTGGTCATGGTCATAGAGACTTTAAGAAGAAAAATGGGTTAAGACAATATCTTTACTTCTTTATCACCTACTTTGACAAACTTTCTGGATGGCTTGCATTTTAGACAAGAAACACCTATTCATTTTGGGGTCAAAATGTCAAGGTCAGGGTCACATGGGCTGAAAGAAGGAAAAATACTTTCCTAAAAACTACTAATGTTCTGTGCCACATGCTTTGACTGAACTTTGTAGATGGCTTCCTTGTTGAGACTGTTATTGACGTTGCATTTAAAAGGTCAAAGGTCAGCACCAAATGGACTCCCAGAAGGAAAATGGTTTCCGCAAAATAACTTAAGCCCTATGCCACAAACTGTGATGAAACTTTGTGGATGGCTTGCATTGAGACAAGAAAGGTATCTATTAATTTTGGCTTCAGTAGGTCAGTTAAGTTATACATGTAATACGTTAGGACTACTTCTATCCAAACATATTACATGTATGTATAACTTACAGTTAACAGTCATGAATAGTGAGGGAGAGGAAATTTGATGATGGAGTTAGACAATTTAAGCACTTATTTTAAAACAAATTAAATCTGTGCAAAATTGTCTAACTCCATCGTCAGATTTCCTCCCCCTCACTATTCATGACGGTTAACTGTAAGTTATACATACATGTAATACGTTAGGACTACTTCTATCCAACGGTCTGGTACATGATCATACTTAAACTGCATTTTAAAATTGTGGAGAGCATCTTTCCACTGATGTTGTGATAAGTACTCCAGAAGAAAAATACAGCCACCAATTTTCATGTCGGCACAGGCCATGCTGTTCGAGACAAAAAGCTAAATGCGAAAAAAACAAAGCTGTAGTTGAGGACTAAGACGACAAGAACTCCCACAGAATTATCATACTTATGTTTACTATTAGACATATTTGCCATGCACGACTTAAGTACATATCATCATAGCTGTGATTCTACTGGCGGTAGGCAAAAAATACCGTTTTAAAGACCGTCTACCGCACATACCGTTTAGTAGTCTAAATCTATTGGTTTAAAAATTTCAAGGAAAAATGGGTTGTTTTTTTTTAAATCGTGTTTTTTTTTTCTGCGTTCTATCAACACATTAGATAAACCAGCCAGAACCAGTCTACTGGGAACCGGATATGACCGGTGCGATGATGCGTGGTTGAGTAGTCAGATTAAGTGGCTAATTGATTACCTTAATGTTGTAATTTGGAGAGTTTAAGGCCAAATGCGGGATGCTGTTTGAGGTGTTATAAGTAATAAATGGATCAAGGTAATCCACGAGTCTTTGATTAAAACTCTGCCGATCTGTCGTGGAAGGAAGATAAAACGGAGAGACCGACCAAAAATGATCTTGGCAGAAACACTTGAGTAAGTATTTTGATTTGATGTCTTTTAATTGTTCTTGTATTGTTCACGATGGTTTAAGATGAATATATCAGGGCAGCTTATATATTTTTTGTTTAATTCGTTGTCAAAATGCTGAAACTTTGGCTTTCTCCCAATGCTAAGAAGCCACCTGCTAAGAAATACTACAACAAGTTTAACAACGCTTGGATACCAGAATTTAAGTGTGTGCGGGCGAGTAGCAAAGGTCCTGACCTTGCATTGTGTCGTTCATGCAAATTGGATTTTAAGATAGCATATGGAGGAAGAAATGATATCATTAGGCATATGCAGACACCATCACATAGAAGTAACGATTCTTCTGTAACAAACACACCCACATTTAAGGCATTATTTGAGACTGGATCAAAAGTGGATAAAGTGACACTTGCAGAGACTTTGTTTGCAAATTTTGTCGCAGAGCACAATTTACCATTCCTCATAGCAGATCATTTTAGTAAACTGGTTTAATTTGTTTAAAATTAATTACAGTGGTGAAACTTGTCAACAGATTTTTGTACATAAGCCTAGACGAGAAACAAGCCCTTGAGAATGAGCCTCAGGAATACATATTAAGTCCAAGCCAGGAACTTCCTCCTCGGGGTGAAATGAGCTTGGAGCAGTATTGGAGATCAGTCAGCAGCCTCAGAAACCCAGCAACAGGAAAACTTAAGTTAGAACTTCTTTCCAGACTGAGTGTAGTTGTCCTATTATTGCCACATTCCAATGCTGACACAGAGAGGACATTCTCCATTCTTCGGAAAATCCAGAGTGATTGAAGGGCAAGTCTGGACAGGAAAACTATTGTGAGCCTGCTAAGTGTGAAGGTTAACAATCACAGTGAATGTCACCAGTGGTCACCAGACAGTGATCTTGTGAAGGAAACTAAAAATGCCTGTGGATTTTATACAAAATCTTGGCAGTGAACTGTGAAATGTACAATTCTTCCTTTTTCATTTAATTAACAATATACTGGCTCATATTAACTAACTATTATTGTAACATTTTCAATCAGATTCTGAATCTGAATCATGTTCAAAATTTGTGTTTTATTATAATATGAAGAGAATACATATTATGTGACAAAATGAACTTGTTTTGTTTTCAATCCCCTTAAAACACGTGAAATTTATGCCGATAAAAAAATCTACCTTTTTAGAAGCCAATCTACTGATCAAAATTTGTAAATCTACTGGTTTGAAATCCTGGTTCTGTCACAGGTATGTATCATTTACTTATTTAAATGATGCATATACAATAACAAGTGTTGAGATCACTTTATTTTCTAACCATATTAAATTTTATTAGAGTCTGGCTGTTTTTAATGCATGAGATGCTGCATAGGCTATCTGATATTAAAGGTTGGATAAGTTGCTGAATATACTCTTGCATATTGAAGACAGCATCAGTTGCTACATAACCTATCTGGTTGCTACATAACATATCTGATGTTGAATATAGTATCAGTTGCCACATAACTTATTTGATGTTGAAGGTAGTATCAGTTTCTAAATAATTTATCTGATTCTGAAGGTGATATAAGTTGCTAACATAAGTTGTCTGATGTCAAAGATTGTATCAGTTGCTACATAAGCTATCTGATGCTGAATGTGGTATAAGTTGCTACATAACATGTCTGATGTTGAAGATCATATCAGTTGATACATAAGTTATCTGATGTTGAAGGTGGTATTGGTTGCTACATATGCTATCTGATATTGAAGGTGGTATTAGTTGCTACATATGCTATCTGATATTGAAGGTGGTATCAGTTGCTACATTAAGTTATCTGATGTTAAATGTGGTATCAGTTGCCATATAAGCTATTTGATGTTAAAGGTGGTATCCAGTTGCTAACATAAGCTGTCTGATATTGAGATATTGAGAGTGATATCAGTTGCTACATAAAGTTATCTGATGTTAAAGGTGGTATCAGTTGCCATATAAGCTATTTGATGTTAAAGGTGGTATCAGTTGCCATATAAGCTATTTGATGTTAAAGGTGGTATCAGTTGCTAACATAAACTGTCTGATAATGAGATATTGAGAGTGATATCAGTTGCTACGTAAGTTATCTGATGCTAAAGTTGGTATCAGTTGCCATATAAAAAATTTTATGTTAAAGGTGGTATCAGTTGCTAACATAAACTCTGATATTGAGAGTGATATCAGTTGGTACATAAGTTATCTGATGTGGAAGAAAGTATCAGTGATAAATAAGTTGAAGGTGGTATCAGTTGCTACATAAGTTATGATGTTGAAGGTTGTATCACTTGCTACATAGGCTATAAAGTCTGGTGTCAACTGGAATAACCTGGCCAAAGCCCCTAGGCATGTTTAATTAGCATGTAAATAACACTAGCCATGTGGTTTTTGTGACAATGTATATTTTAATTAAAACAAGAATGAATTGTTTATTCAGAGCTGTTAATTGATAATGGAATATAATAGTGCCCTTTTACGTCAAGTAACTGAACAATACAGATGACACTCGCCCTGTAACCTCTCTCTCCCTCCCTCTCTTCAAAAGCTACAAATAAAAACTGCTCTGAATACATACGATCTTACACACTGACACAACATTGTTTCATTTCTCTCTCTCTCACACACACACATATACACGCGCGTGCGCATTCGCTAAAACAAGAAGTACTTTGAGGTATTTTATTCTTTTTTTATTGTTATTTGATAATGATGTTACTGTTGCTGTAAGAATACAAGTTGCACTTTACTTTTTGACAACAGGGGCTCATATCGTTGCGTATAATTTACCGATAAATAATATATGTACAGATCATCTTAATCATTTTGGAAACATAACACATGGTAACAGCTACAAATAATAAGTGATCGGAATACACATGATATTGCACACTGACCACATTATTGTTTCAGCCATCTCTCTCTCTCTCTCTCTCTCTCTCAAATAACAACAAAAGTTTTTGTAAGTACTTGTATTTTTTTATTGTACTTGGATCTTTGAGATACGAGCAGAATGAGACAAATATTGTATGTTTATTTTTGTACGTTAGTACTGTTAGGTCATCAAGTATCGCGTGTCACGTAGACCTTGTTCAGGTTCGATCCCTTTATTTTTCGTACATGGTCAGTACTCCAAAATAATTATTATTTATTTTACACGTAATTTTTCGTACACTGAAATTAATTATTTTTTCCTGTACGAAAAAATACACGAAATACGGTACTGATAAATTAAAAAAATAATAAAAATATTTTCTTTCATCTTATTTCTGTCTTATGTAAAGCAAACCTCTCTCCCTTCTTCCCCCTTTTCTGCACACTTAAGACTTACAAAGAACATACCTCTCAATGGAAGAAAGATTATGGCTGAGGAAATGAAAAACCTAAGAAGCTGAAGAAACTTTGTAAATAAACTTTAAATATCTTGTTGATATTTTTTTCTTTAATAAAATGTGCTTTTCAGTGTTGTACCAACATGTAAAATATGAGTGCATTTCTAATATTATTTTGTAATTATTAATCACAATTGCTTAGTAGTTTAAATACAAAGAAATTTTATTGTCCCACAAGATTTGTTAATATCTACATTTTAATTAGTTTGATGTTTTTCAGCATGGCAACACAAGTAGGTTATTTAGTGCTGAGACAATTGGAGTAAAGTGCCTTGCCCGAGGATACCATGGTAGCTGATCCGGGCTGATCTGATGGTAGGATTTGAACCTGCACCCTTTTGATCAAGAGTCTGGCATGCTAAACCACTGAGCCACCCACGTATTCGTCTACATTTTGAAAGAGAAAGAAAAAAACACTTTGTACATTATCTGTGACAAAAAGACAAAATTTATAAATCAAAACTGCATACACTGCCTTGTCGGTGCTTAGCACTCTTTGTCGATATGTAAATCTGATGCAGAAGGAAGGAAAAAAATCCAAGTGGAGCTGAGCCTTAAAATTTTTTTAAAAAAATGTCCAGGAATTTCCCACAAAGTTTAAACCAGGTATTTATTTCTAGATTGAGTTGATTATATGGCTGTTGCAGTCAGATAAACAGAACCATGTGCTTATATAAAGTACAAGTCACACAGGTCATGTAGGCATCTTGTACTGTCTATTTAAGTTACAGGTGTCAATTTTGAGAATTTTATTACACATTCCTTTAAATGTCAATTCAGTTTATTTCGCTTGCTTGTCAATTGATATTCTTTGCATGATCATAATATAACTGCCCCATAAAATACATGCTACAAAATCAGTGTTTAAGTATGTGAATATGTTTAGATGAGGCCAGCCAAGATTTGTGATCCAGTGTAAACCAGGTTAAATGTCACATGCTATAATGTCACAATGAAAGTGCCAATATTTGAACAAATCTGTATTACCCTGCACTGGCAATGATTAGACCTGATGTCGTCTTTTCTTGACCTGGTTTAGTACCAAGCCACCATTGGTAAAACTCCATAGTAATCGATAATTTTTTGTCTGAAAGTTTTTGTGATTATAACTAGATACAGATCACTCAACAATCTCGAATGACCAGACTTTGCTAAAACTATAAAGGTATTAAACTTTTTGAACAGCAAATAATATTTTATTTAAGATCAATAAAATGTACCTACGTGACCACTGTTGATCTTTACTTTTGTTATGTACTTATAATACACAAGGTTGAGCCAGCTCAGTTGCTGATGCATTGCCCAACTATTCCTGAGCAGATGATCTCAGAATAACTGATATTCAGTGTACCAGCATCTCTTACTATGTGCCCTGTCTTATGGCAGCCACTATTTCAAAGCATTACCGTAATCATCACAGATGTGAATTGCTCCACTTACTAGCACAAGACATGATTGTTTACTTACCAAAAACATGTGGAAGCATTAAAAACCTCAAACAAAGATTGTCTTATAAAGCTGCGCATCAGTAAATAATACATAGCGATACTGGGATTTATATGGACATTATTTATTCCTAGGATTGTATTGCCTTTATTTGACCGACGTGGGTATGTGATAGAAAGCTTGCCAGTAGCTTCCCGTTGGTCGGTGGTTCCGCCGGGGTTTTTATCTGGTTCTTCCTCCACCAAATTTACCCTCCACCACTGTGTATAGCCTATCATGTGCTGAAAAAAATGGTGTTAAACCCATAACAACCAACCAACCAATGCCTTTATTGAGAAATCAAAGTTATTTGTAATTCCTGCTTGTTACCTTTCGTGGATTGGGCAGCTGCGTTTACCGTTTTAGTGTTCACAGCAACGACGGCTTTTGAATTTGTCATTAAATGTTTCCATAATGGTACGACCTAGGCCATAATTAGTTTCTGCGGTCATCAATACACGCAGTAAAATACCGGCCTTAAAAATTGGCTGGGTGAAGAAGTACAAATGCTTTTCTTTCCCTATTTGTTAATTAAAGTGCCAGTACCTGGTCATTTCATTCCAAAGGTTAGGTAATTATTCAGTTCCTTCAAAATATAGCATCCACTCTGCACGGTTTTCATTCAGATCCCCATTTAAAATATCCGCCAACCATCATCACACACAGATTTTGTTTTTTAATATATATATATATATATATATATATATATATATATATATATATATATATATATATATATATATATATATATATATATATATATATATATGCGGTACCTTAATAGTATCGGTCTAAGAGAAGCCGAGACTTCATCTAGAAGCAGCAAATAAGTCATCATCTTCATAATAAATATGAAACATACGCAGAAGTTGTCATGAAACTGGCACATATATATCGACAAAATGACAAACATAATTTGTTACATTTGGAATACAATCATACAATGCTTTCCATCAAGCAGTGGAAAAGTACGAGGACTTTCCGATTGTCTATATGTTTGCAGGGTGAATTTATACAATTCTCTCCGCGTTGATTGAAAAAAAAAAAAAGAAGAATTTTGTTGTTTGTATATGGATAAGTGGCCATAAAAGTGATATTAAAATATTTCAGACTGCATATATTATAGACCATTTAAGGTAAATATCACGTCTTCGGTAGTCTGAACTTTATATAACTGCACTGTATCTGTGGGCAGAACGCTAATAAATTTCATCCTTGTGGGAAGAATG